>VWZU01016430.1:29314-47204 GCA_013397095.1 Sterrhoptilus dennistouni | reverse complement strand
GGGCGGGTCGGGCCCGGCCCGGCCCCAGGAGCTGCTGGAGTGGCTTTGCCCTGTTGGGGTGAAACGGAAAGAGAACGGGCTTCGGTGTAGTAATAATAACAACAACAGTGCACGCCCGTCCCGGAGCGGGGCGCGGGCTAAATGCGGCCGGGAGCCGAGCGAAGGCAGCCCGGCCGCCGCCTTAGGGCTAATAATAGGTGCTGTCTGCTCACTGGCTCGCAGCAGGCTGTGCTGTGGTCTGCAACGCAAACAGATTTTAGTGATTTAATAAAAGCCTCGGTTATGCAGACACATAGAATTAACAGTGAAATATGGAAAGTGTTACTTAAAATTAAAGTAATGTTTAAGTGCTAAGAGTAATTTTTATCATAATTTTTTTGTAGAGTATGGAATAACTGTTGCATATTTTCTTAAGGTCTGGAGCAGAACCAAGTTTTCACAGGAATTCTTTGCTAATCACCTATGAAGCTCCTGATCCCGAAGTTGCATTTTTGCAATGAAGAAAAGGAGACGGCTCGCTGCAAGTCTAAATGAAAAGGTTCGTCTTGGCCATGAGAAAGATACTTCAGAGCAGATTCTTGTAGTGGACTGTGCACAAGAAATTGTCTCCAAGTCTGCAGAAATAGCTCCTGCAGATCAGCTTGAATCTTCCCAAGAACTTTCACCATCACCAGAACAAAGAAAGCTCCTAAGCTCATTGCAATATAACAAAAATCTACTTAAATACTTAAATGATGATAGACAGAAACATCCATCGTTTTGTGATTTACTCATAATTGTGGAAGGAAAAGAATTTAGTGCTCACAAAGTTGTTGTGGCTGTTGGGAGTAGTTATTTTCATGCCTGTTTGAGCAAAAATCCAAGCACCGATGTTGTCACGTTAGATCATGTAACTCATTCTGTCTTTCAGCATTTGCTTGAGTTTCTTTACACTTCTGAGTTTTTTGTGTATAAAAATGAAATTCCATTAGTGCTGGAAGCAGCAAAATTTTTAGATATCATAGATGCAGTGAAGTTACTAAATAACGAAAATGTTTCCAGTGTACAGACTGAGGTGGTAACTGATGCACCTACACCAGTAGAAACACTCAGTGAACTGACAGGTAAACTACTAAATAGTCATCAGTGCACTTTCTGTGGTCGAAATTTCTGTTACAAGAAGTCCTTAGAAAATCATTTGGCTAAAGCCCACCGAGCCCTTTCCCTGGAAGGAAAGCATGGGTTAAAAATGGTTGAGAAGGCCAGCTTTTCCACCAGGCGCTCCACAAGAAGCCGTAAATGCCCAGCTAAGTTTGATATCAGTGACAATGAGAGCGGTGATGCCTCCGACAGCAATTTGGAGAAAGTCAGTTCTGACAAGGAGACATCTGAGAGAAGTGAATTCGAAGACAGTGAAAGTGAGTGCAATGTGGATGAAGACGGTCAGGAGGAAGAAATGTCAGGTGAAGATTCGGAATCTGAAGAGCAAAGTGAAAAGGAACAGAATGATGGTGAAGAGGGTTCTGAGGCAGCTGACTCAATGGGGAATATTTCTGAAGGCTTAGCTCCAGTCATCATTCAAACCAGTAGCAAAAAACTGCTGCAGTGCCCCAAGTGTGACAAAAAGTTTGACCGAATAGGTAAGAGTGAGTTGGGTTGATCTTGTTCATGGTGGTGCTGTTTGTGTGAGAGATAAACCAAACTTTTTCTCTGTCCTGGAGATTGAATATAAGAATTTCTGGATCATCTCACTGATCCAGTGTGCTGCTGTTTTCTTGAAGTGTATTAAGTTGTTATGTCTGTGATGCAAAATAGTTTCAATAAATTATCTGAGCACATTATTTCAAAAATATGCAAATGCTACATTTATTTCTCTTCCACTGCTCTGGATTCTGGTTGTTAGCACAGTGTGTAAAAGCACAGCTACTGTGCAGAAATAAATGGCCTGTGGGTATTTAAGGTTGGAATGGTAAATTTTGGTTCTGTGCACATTGGAACCCCTTTTCTCTTTGCACTTTCATAACTTAGAATTCTAGTTCTGTCCTTAAAAAATCCTTAACAAGTATGCATTAAAACAAGCAATGTATAAATTATTTCTTTATATGCTTGTATTACAATGGACAATTGACTTACATGTTAAATTTATGAGCTGCAGAAACTCATGAATTTACAGTAGTATGCAGCAGCATGCCTGTGTGTTCTACAGAGAGAAAAGTAAAATCTAGTACAAAGCAGAGAGGCTGCTATTGACTCGAGGTAGATTTATCCACAGGACAGAATTTTGTCCTCAGAAAAAAATTAGCAAGAGGAAGGAATAGAAGCCATGTGAAAGAAATGAGAGAGTAGCATTTTGTTTCTGGTAGTATACTGGGTTCCAAATACAGATAATGTGAAAGGGTTTGTGTCTTGAATTTGGTGTTCTGCTGTTTGAAAGTACCTTAAGATTACCAGTTTGTTGTGAGGCTGTTCTCCATTCTGCAAAGGTACTTATGGTCAGTGTGGTGAAAGAATTGGGCTGTAACTTGCAGTATTTAAGAACAGACTATGCCTTGGGGTTGAACAAGAGTGACTTGTAATCCTTGCAGACTTACAGGAAGAAGGGAGTGTTTGGAGGGACCTTGGATCAAACACACAGGTGAGCACTGGGCAGTTTTCAGTGGTGTAAGCCAGCAGGGATCCTTAGATGGATGTGGAGGGTACTTAGAGCTTGACTACATGTGAGAGAGGTTATAGAACAAACCCCAAATGTGCCTATTGTAGGTGATACCTGTTACAGTTCATGCTAACAGATTTGACTTTGTTTTGCAGGCAAATACGAGAGCCACACACGTGTCCACACAGGGGAGAAACCTTTTGAATGTGATATTTGTCACCAGCGCTACTCAACCAAATCCAACCTGACAGTGCACAGGAAGAAACACTCCAGTGACACTGACTTCCATAAGAAGGAACACAAGTGTCCCTACTGCAATAAGCTGCATGCAAGCAAAAAGACCTTGGCGAAGCACGTGAAGAGGCAAGTATGACATAGTGTGTGTGGTGTTTTATAAATTTAAAAAGTGAAGATAAGCATATATATATAAACACAGCATATTCTGCATTATTTTTATAACTATTTCTTCAAATAACTGCCTTTTCAAAGGCATTAGCAGTGTCACCTAATTGCTGTAATGAATAGCAGTAGTGCTTCTTTGGGGGTTCTGCCAGAAGTTTTTATTACAAAATGTTAGGATCTTTCAGATGGGCTAGCAGAGTCAGAGCACATCAGACTTAAAAATGACCTGTACTGTGGGTGTTTGGGGCTGCTTACTGGCTGGCTCGCTCACCGAGTTCACATTCAGGGGTACAGCTGTGTACCTTTGCAGTCTTGTAGGTCTGAGCCTCAGGCAGAAACGTGGCAAACGGCATGGAAGAAGAAAGGAGGACTCCCACGCGGGGAGCAACCAAGTTTTATTCCACCCGGAGGGCCCACTTGGAACTGAGGTTCCCTTGTTGGGTCTCGGCTTAAGTGCAGGGGGCGTAGACACAGCAGGGGGCCATCTAGAACCAATCTCAGGGAATGGGGGGAGTTACCCAGAACAGGGGGCAATTAACAGAACAATAAAAGAGGGAGGAGAATCAAGAACTTGTCAAATCACCTTGTAGCTCCACCAGAATCTTCCAGGCTTCTGGGTGGAATGGCAGGGTGATTGACAAGACCCACCACCCAGGAAAGACCAAAGGGAGGTTTAATCATGAGGATACAGGGACAAACCATTATCAAACGAGTAACTTAAGCATGCAGGACTTGGGTAAATCTCAAATGGACCACAACACTGTACTGCTTTTTATTTGAAGGCAGAGTAAAATACCTTCTTTAGTTGTAGATGTCAGTGCTTTACTGTTGATGATAATAGATGTCTAAACCATTTCTGTGCCGATTCTTTTAGATAAATAATTTATGACAGCTGTAATTATAAGGTATTATTATTTACATACTGCTTTTCTTCTTTTTTCTTTGTAAATATCTGTAAGTTGAAACTGCCTTCTGTCTTGTCAAATGTTGTGTGAGGTTCTACAGGAGTCCATAGTCAACACTGCTTTCCAGTTGCTTGTGTCATTAGAATTGTTTCAGCATCAGTATTCTGTTCTACCAGTGTGGTGATCAACTTCCGTGACTTATAAAGCTTAGAAATAGATATTTAGTATTTGGGTTATCTTCATCTTGGAAAGCTATGACTACTTTCAGCTTCTTTCTCCTAGGTTTCATCCAGAGAATGTACAAGAATTTCTTTCTATCAAGAAGACAAAGAGTGAAGGTTGGAAATGTGATGTAAGTAATCCTTCAGTACTTTTGAATTTTTCATACAGAGTTTACCTTCTGTGAATTTTAATGAAAATCTGGTATGTGTTTCAGTGAAATCTCAGATCCCTTTCTAAGGGATGCTTTTCCTCTGCGTGATACATTTCCTTTATCTGCTGATTTAAGGACTGAACTTTGTCTATATGTACAGCCTCTGGTTGGATAAATAATCCCAATTTGAATTCTAAAATAGGGGCAGTATTTCTTCAAATACATCAGTTTACAAATTATTAGACTTGAGTATTATAAATGCTTTAAAAACAGTATTTGTTCTCCTGTTAATTACACACATCAAGCACTGACCATAAAGTACACTGTTATAAGAAGGATCTCTCAATTGTGATGAAAATATATGTTAAATATGGAACACTTTCTCATTTAGCTGCATATGCATGTCAACAGAGTTGTAAATTTGTCTCTAGTTTTAAATTAACAGAATACTTTCCTTGATTTTCCCTGGTAGACGTATATGTGTGAAACTACATCTGCTCTAAAAAGGAGTTTGTAGAATTTCCATTCTCTATGTGTGTTCTGCCAAATAATGTTTTAAGGTTTCAGACGTGGGGATTTGTTGATATTTTTTTAAGGAAATTGGTTTCCTTTTTAATTTTTAGGTGTTTTGTTTATGCAAGCTGCTATATGTTTGTAATATTAGGGGCTGTAACATAATTATTAACCTTGCTTTATTTGAGAACTTTCACTTATAAACATACAGTTGGAATTTGGGAGGTATCAGCTGTAGGAATTCGTATTGCTCGGTGTGTGTATGGGGTCATGGTTCAGGGTGGGGTCACAGTTCAGGGTTACTACACGGTTCATCAAAGGGTCTTACCTTCCAGGTGAAGTTGTACTGTGTGAATGGGTCACAGATTCTGTTTGTTATTAGATAAGAAACATTTTAATGGTGGGAATCAATTGTGCAACATTGTTGGCATTTGTTCTGGGGAAAGTGTGTCACCAGAGGAGTGATTCCTGGTTCCTCCACTTCCTGGTTNTTTTTTTTTTTTTTTTTTTTTTTTTTTTTTTTTTTTTTTTTTTTTTTTTTTTTTTTTTTTTTTTTTTTTTTTTGTTTTTTTTTTTTTTTTGTTTTTTTTTTTGTTTTTAACTGAAAATTGTAAGTAGAAATTTTTAAAGAAGTGAGCTGCTGCTCCTGTACAGCTCATGTGCATTGAAAATGGATTTGAATTAAAAGCAGCTAGAATTCCAACTTTTACAGCAGTTGTACATTGAACAGGACCCTTGGGTGCTGTGCTGTGACTTTTCAGTTTGTGTGGTGTGTTCTTAGGGCAAAGGTTCCACAGATGTAGCTGCAGGATTCACTAACGTTATTGGTTTATGCTGTAATCTGTTTGTGAACAGCAGGATTTGCTGACCATATTTTAATCCTTGAGGAACGTGAGCAAATTTACATAAACAATAGATATTAATAGTAAGGAAAAGCGAGAGGCCTATTATACTTTGTACAAATACAGGATTTGCTTACACCTATATTTAACATTAATGAGGTTTTGAACAAATAAAGCTTCTGGATTTGATTTCCTTATTCATGTGTGCTCTGAGAAGCTGATTGCAGGCGTTAATGCGTGGGAGTTGTAGTGCTCAGCTGAACTGTTATAAACAACAGCAGGAGTCTCACAGGAAAAATGTGAGCACTCCTTAGTTAGTTTATGTTGAAGTGTAGAACCCTGATGATAAATTGTAATACCTGGTTTAAATGCCTAAATTTGAGCTGTGGATTCCATTCTGTAACTGTACTGTGTGCTTACTTAACTCACTACTAATAATTCTTCAACATTTAGGTTTTGGTTAATCTGAAAGCAATACTAAAAAAGTACACATAATGTTAGGATTGAGATGGTCCTGTAGTTCTAAAAACATATTTTGAGTTATATTATTTTGTTGGTATTGGCATTTTCTCTTTAATATCTGCTGTCAGAGAATTTCCCAGGGGAAATAAAGGAACAGGTATGACTCTGGTTCTACAGTAGCTTATACTACAACAACTTTTACCACGGTCCAACTAAACTGTTTCAGCATCCAAAACCAAGCCGAAGCTATTTGCCTTTTTTTCATTGGTTATTTTCTGCTGAGTTACTGTGTTGAAACACCCTAGGAAGAGAGTCTGGGAACTGCTGGGGTCAGTAGAAAGAAGGGCTGGGGAGAAACATGTAACTGCCTGCAGGAGTTGCCAGTAGTTGCTTTAGGCTGCCATGGATCTGCATCCCAATCTACACAGTGCAGTCCACTGTGGTTTGTGTAGAGCACAGGTTGGTTTGGATGCTGACTGCAAGGCTTTACATACTGGCATAGAGTAGTTTTTCGAAGAATGTGTTTAATCTTATATTGGTGAAGAGAGCAGGTGAAATGAGCTGTTAGGAGTTTATGAATAGAAAAAGAATCTGGTTATAACTGATGTAGCTTTGACAAAGTGTTTTATCATTTCAGATTTGTAAGAAATCTTTCACTCGAAGACCTCACCTAGAAGAGCATATGATCCTTCACTCTCAGGATAAACCCTTCAAGTGCACCTACTGTGAAGAGCATTTTAAATCCCGGTTTGCAAGACTGAAGCATCAAGAAAAATTCCATCTCGGTATAGAAACCTCCTTCTGACATGTAAACACTAGATTTAAAGTAAAACATTCCCCCACCATTTCATGTCCTGGTCAGTCTGGTTTCTACCCCACCTGCTTTTACAATTCTCTCTCTCACTTTTGGGGGAGAGTTGTTTGAGGGTTTTTTGTTGGTTGGGTTTTTACTTTTGAGTTCAGCTGTCTTTTTGAGGCATTCTCTTGTACCCAAAAAAAATCAGAATTTTGAGGAGGAGGAAGAAGAATTAAGGTTAGTGTGGTTTGAAACTTTTTTGAACAAAATTGATTCTCAGCTAGGGAGTCAGATTCTTCGTGAAGTTGTCAAAGACTTCTTCCTTTCCTCCTGAAGTGTTCTGCAGACTTTTTTGTACTACTGATTGTTTCTGCTGGGTAGGAATTAGATGGGTGATAAGAATCTTTTATTTCAAGTGGTCTAAGTGGGCTTAATAGCTTTTTGATGATGACTTCTAAATTTTTGCTTTATAGTCATGAAATTTGCCAATATGCCAGATTTTAGAACTAACTTAGCAGAAAGCTCACAAAATCTATCTAAAGTATGCTGACTGTACTAAAGATGAATAATTTGTCAGACAAAACTTTTGCCTTGTAAATTGATGAGGGTTTTCAAAAGTTACCAGTCTGGGCTTGTTGTTTAGTTTAGCTGACAGTCAATCCTACTGTGTGTGTCTGTCTCCCTGTAGGGCCTTTTCCTTGTGACATTTGTGGCCGCCAGTTTAATGACACAGGGAATCTGAAGCGCCACATAGAATGTACTCATGGGGGAAAGAGGAAATGGACGTGTTTCATCTGTGGGAAATCCGTCAGGGAACGGTAAGGACTTGCCTGACTGCTTGAACTTCAGCAGAACACAGCAATGCTTAGCAGATTTGGATTGCTGTTGAATACGCTTGGAGTTTTAACATGAATTAGACCATTTCTGAGCATTAGTATATTAAAAGGTGGTGTCAGAGCCACAGGTAGCCTGGGATTTTCTGATCACCTCTAAAATTAAAGGTGAGAGCTGTAGGTAATTAATTATCAAGTGCCACTATATTAGGAAAGTCTTACTTCTCATTTATTCACTTAAGTTTCTTACTGTTAAGAAACTTAAGTTTCTCTGTTGTGCAAAAACATCTTGCAATTTTTTGGGAAAGATGTTTTCTTTAATGTATGTTTTCCAAATTTATGTTGGGACTGTGTTTTATTTCTTTCATGATACTGTTTCTAGACCCAGTTGGTTCAGTAAATAGGTTGCCAGACTGTCTTTGAATGCATGTGTCAGTGTGTATATCTGAATTTATACTGTCATTTGGATATGTTGTGATCCATCACAGTAAAAGAAATTGAGAAAATGACAGTATGCTTCACTTCAAAGTGGCAGGGACATTGCTTAAAATTAATTTTTTACTGGCTTTGTTAAACAGAACAACTTTGAAAGAACATCTGAGAATTCACAGTGGAGAGAAGCCTCATCTTTGCAGTATTTGTGGGCAGAGTTTTCGTCATGGAAGCTCTTACAGGTATAGATTTTTATTAAGCTGCTAAACTTTTGCTTATTTGGTGATATATATGCATTTATGTTATTGACATAATTCTTTGTAACCTATGTGTTTGACCTACTCCACCTCTGAGAGCATTAGTAAATGTTCTAAACTTCTTTCGGTATTAAAAACATACTACTAATCTGTGAGAATTCATTTAATTAATAATACATTAATGGCTTAAACATAAACAAAATCCCCTACAAATCATTTCTCAAAGCTGAGTTTTTTTGCACATGTAAAACTTCAGTGTTTTTGTTATTAAAAGAGAAAATAAGCAGAGAACTAATATATCCCACTAAATTAATTTCACATAGCAGAGTTCAGCTCAGTTCTCTCTTGCTTTCTAAGAACAATTCAGGTGCACCTCAGCTGCATGCTACTTCCTGATACTTACGTGAAGCATTAAAGACTGCATTTTCTGCTGTTTTGCCTTGAATTAGCAGTACAGATTATGTTAACAAAATTGCATTTTATGGTCATGTTTATGGCTAAATATGCAGACTTCATCTAAGAGTGCATCATGATGACAAGAGATATGAATGTGAAGAATGCGGGAAAACGTTTATTCGGCATGACCATCTGACCAAACACAAAAAAATACATTCAGGTAGGTATTTTCTTTGGAAATTGGCTTCAAAATTACTATTTTGAAATAAAACCAAATAAAAACTTAATTACGGAATTTTTTTTTCAGTACGTGCAATTTTTTAGACCTGATAAAAGTTCCTGCCACTCTTTAAAAAAAGTTCCTAAAGTAGAGTTAATCTTACATGTTTTAAAGGTTTAAAGAACCAAATGTTTCCTCCACGATACCATAGAAAGCCGAGGGACAGTCAAAAACATGTAACAATGAATTGCTTTAACAATCGTAAAGACAAAGCAAAAGTGAAAAAGGAGGATTTTTTAATGATTTCAGATTTCTTTTTTTTAATAGCAGTTGTGTGAAACATTATTGCCACAACACAGAAGAAGCTGTCAGAGTCTCTGTCAAAGTTTGTACACTGATCACTTCAATGTAAGAACATGAGAGAGGTGTTTCTAAAGTCATTCTTGTGGGAAACAGGGAAGGATGACTGAGGGAACAGATGGGGATGATCAGAAGGAAGAAAAAAAATCTGTTGCTCTAAGAGCAGAGAGGTTATCAAATGTATAGGAAAAGCAAAGATTCACCAGTGACTTTTCCACAACAGGGTCCAGAGGAAATATGACCTTCTAGGAGGCAAAATACTTTGTAGGCAGCATGGAAGTATGAAAGTGATCAGAGTCTAAACTTCCTGAGTCTTTATGTGAAAGACAGCTTCTTTCCTGGTGTTTGAAATCGTCTGCTATGAAGTAAAGAAATCTTTGAAAACTCAAAGTACAAAAAAAAAAAAAAAAAAAAAAAAAAAAAAAAAAAATCCTCTTTTCTGCTCTATTTGCTTCCCCCCTCTAGAAAGTTACATTCTTTGACTGTCCACACCCCTCTTTACATGAGAAGAAATATTCTGCCACTTTTTGGAAGATCTCAAGATGACTAAAAAAGCATCAAGATACTTTTAAACAGCAGCATAAAAGAAAAAGGTAACTATGTCCATCAGGATGATTAAAATGATAACTACTGAGGTGTAATTTTAAATTATACAAATTAGTAGCTGAAAATAATTGTTATGTTTCAATAAGCTTCTCTTTAAAACAGCTGAGTGATTGAAGGTACCACTTTTCAGGTCATAATGAAGAGAGAACATTCCCAGTCAGTCACTTGTACCTCCCGTGTAGTGAGTGTTTGGGGAAATGTCTCTTGGCTTGGAACACAAAGTTCTTTGTAGGAATGGTAGAGACTAGTCCTAAATAAGAAGTGGTAAAATCCTTGCTCTGATAGCTCCACCATGCTGTCCAAATTTTCTTCATTAATGAGAGAGAATCCTCCAAGTGAGGTGTGGAAGAACTTAGATTGGCTGAACTTTGGGAACATGATTATAGGTCATAGACATTTAATAACTTCCAAAAAGATTTAACCAAAATTTATTGAATTTTGCCCTTGTAGGTGAAAAAGCACATCAGTGTGAGGAATGTGGAAAATGTTTTGGCCGTCGAGATCACCTTACTGTTCATTATAAAAGTGTTCATCTAGGAGAAAAAGTTTGGCAGAAGTAAGTGTGGGCTTTTTACAACTGCATAAATACTTCTGTACTGCAACTGATTTTGGTGGGACTTGCATGAGTAAGCAGAACTCTGCCAATTTGTGTGTTTGTCATGCCTGCACCTCAGGCTTCATAGAGGTGTTATTTCAGTTTGAAGGGGATGACAGAAAATTGCCTCCACAATTTAAGCTAGATCTTTCCTTTGTAGCACAACTAAGTAAAAAAAAAAAAAAAGCATTAAAAATGATCAGATTTTAGTTTGTCCATTATCTGCCTCAATGTTTTTCTTAATTGATGGTTTGCTGTAGTAGTCTCATTACAGACTACTTAAAAGTGAATTAGTAGTCACCATGTAAGCACTGGGAGAATTATCTGATATTTAAGGTATTTTAGAAGCTGGCAGCAGGTTAGTGGCTCTGAAAGGAGGTAAAAAGTTTGAAAGCTGAGTTGTGTCTCTAACTTGAAAATGCAATAGGGTTTAAAAACTCTTGAGCTCTAAAAATAAACCTCTCAGAGATATGAAATAAACAGCTCTGGTTGTTTTACAAATGATGTGTTTTAGCTGTTAGTGCTCATTAGTGTTGTGTAGAAGCCATTAAAGACGTGTCTGACTTAAAAGTGCAGTATATTGCTTATTCTATTTTTTCCCTTGGTAGGCAGTGGCCTACCTAGAAGTTCTCCCATTCCTAGAACCTTATTTATGGCCTGATTCTGTCAAAGTAAATGCTTCTCATGGATGTTGGGCAGAAAAATGTTACTTAGGGAGATTTTTGGGGTTAAAGAAGAAATTTTAGTGGCTTTTGTTCTTTGAATACTTAAGTGCCATCCTGACAGAGAAGGAAATTGAGTATTGAAAAGAATCAACCTTACTGGTATGTAGATGCCAGGAAATAGGAACATAAGTGAGGAAATATGTAAAGTTTGGTATTTAGCTATTTTGCAGTTAAAGATTTCAGAAAGGACTGTAAACATAACTTTACTGTTAGTTAGTTACAAAAAAAAATAACATGAAATGTCTTTTTTTTTTCTTTAAAGATATAAAGCAACGTTTCACCAGTGTGAAGTCTGTAAGAAAGTTTTTAAAGGGAAATCAAGTTTGGAAATGCATTTTAGGACACATTCAGGTAAAAAAAAAATAAACCCCAACTAAACCACAAAACATGTAGGAATCTATTTTTATGTATCAATATTGATTCAATTGTTTTATTCATTGTGGTGGTTGAGCATTAAGGACGAGAGTAGGAGAAAGCAGCAAGATTTTATTCATTCTCATATTGGCCATTCCTGAATGCTGTTTTATGATTGTTTAGCTGGAATACTGATAATCTCAGCTCAGGTTTGTGGGACACATTTTGTACCTCCTCCTTTAGTTCACTGGTGTGTGCTCTTGACAAATTTACCCTGACCTTCTAAAAGTTTCTGTGCTCCAGAGATTACTGCATTTCAGGTGGTAATCTAAACAAAGAGTGAACTCCCTTTGGAAAGGGTTATGTCCTTTTTGTTTGACTTTGTTTTCCCTGCCTTGTGTTTAGGAACGTACAAGCAGAGCTCATTTAATCCCAGCATCATAACAGTTAAAAGAGTGTTCTTTTTAATTTAGTTTGTATTCTAACCTAAGTCCAGAGCACTGAGAGAATTGTATGTAAGGAGAAGAGTATGCCACTATACCTTCTAAACAAATTCCTGATGGCTCTCTTGATTCCAGAATAGATGCTAAACTTGCAGGTTGTTTTCAGTAAAATTGTTTTATAGTAGGTCTCGATGCTGTAATCCATGGAATATGTTTGCACATTTCTGTGTGATTTGATGTTACTCAGAATCACTAATGGTTACTTGTCTGTCTTTACAGGTGAGAAGCCCTACAAGTGTCAGATCTGTAGTCAGTCTTTCAGAATTAAGAAGACACTAACGAAACACATGGTTATTCATTCAGATGCTCGACCTTTTAACTGCCAACACTGCAATGCAACATTTAAACGAAAAGATAAGCTCAAGTACCATATTGATCACGTTCATGGATCTAAGGCTGCAGAAGAGGCATTGGCATCTTCTCCAGAGGAAAAGCTAGTCTCCTTACCAGTGCAGTACACCTCTGATGACAAAGTTTACCAAACTGAGGCTAAGCAGTATGTGGAACAGTCCAAAGCATATCAATCAGAAGCCAAAACTTTGCTGCAGAATGTATCCCCAGAAGTGTGTGTGCCTGTGACTCTGGTGCCCGTTCCCATGCCGGAGCCCCAAGCAGAGCTGGTGCAGCACAGTGCTCAGCCCCACGGCATCCTCCCCCCGCAGCCGGAGCAGCCGGATTATCAGCGCACCACAGAGCTCTCCTTCCTCGAGAAATACACCCTGACTCCACAGCCTGCAAACATTGTTCATCCTGTCAGGCCTGAGCAAATGCTGGATCCCAGAGACCAGTCGTACCTTGGAACTTTATTGGGGCTAGATACAACTCCACCTGTACAGAATATTTCAAACAACGAACATTCATGATCAGACCATAACATTCCACCCAATTTAGGAAGCTGTCAGCCACCAGAAGGCTGATGTGGCAACTAAGTTTTATATTTTATTTGGACTCATTAAGTCTCCTGCATAGTTTTGGGAAAACAATTTGTTTACATAATATTTGAACATTTAGGCACATTTTGATGCATACGAAAGAGTGTTTCTTGTGATTTTAAGAGTTTTTAAAAATCTTATAGATGGTCTTTTAAAAATAATGCTCTGAAATATCTTTTAAGGATAGTGGCTGAAAATGTAATTACATATCTGGCTATTTATTTAAAAAATTGTTTGCCTTTATGCATCTCACTTGGAGTTAATGTTTTAAGTGGAATAGAAAGCATTCTAAAAGAATAAGGACTATTTAAAATTCGTGGAAATTTGTAAGGGCAGGCAGGGCTATGAAACACAAACTTTGAATTATGTTTCACACAGAAATTAATATATAATTTCCTTGAACCTGAGGCATTTTTGGAGGGTTTTAAAGGTGGCTGGGCTCTGGAGCTTAGCCAGTGAACACAGGCAGTAGGTTCTTCTGAAAAGTGATTTATGATACTTTATGAAGACACTAAACAAGGTATTCGATGATCCCCGAGTACAATTAGGCTGCCTAAATTTGGGCTCTTAGTTTTTCTTTGATCTTTAATATTGAATACTATGGGAAGAGCTAGACAATGGTATTGTCTAATTTTCTACACTTAGTTCTATATAATTTTAAGATGCATTTTTTCTTGCTTTTTCAATCTTCTTTGTCTTCTAAAGTGTACCCCACACTCTAACTTCAAAAGAAATGGGAGTATTTGCAAGGTCGTTTTAATCCATTAACAGGTCGTTTTAATCCATGAATCCACAAAGGATTGGCATGGTTGACCCATGATAAAGCATAAATCAGGGTCCCACATTAATGTGCCCATTTTCCGGTTATCTGTGACAGAGGAGAAATTTCAAAATTGTTCCAGAACAGTACTTAATTTCTATTAAAAAAAAAATCAGTAACTATAAATCTCTTGTGAGTTTCTAATTAAATTGTTTTGTTTCTTACTTTTTTGTACTGTGTTTATAAACCAAAGTTAAACTCTTGAGAATATTTTATGTCTAATTATTTTTATCTCTTTCTTTACTAGACCTATGGGTTTTTTTCGAAAAAACCCATTTGGAACTATAAGTCTGGTGTCACCGTGAAATCTAGTATAGTTTAACCTCATCAAGCTTTCTCTTTTAAGTCTACTTTAAAAACAATTATTCTGTGTTTGTTTGGTGAATATGATGCCAAAGAAAGTATCTGAAGTAATTTTATAATCTTCGTAATTCCTCACAAGAATTGCATAAGATTCCCATCTTACTAAGATGAGAAGATTGAAATTTTACCCCAGTTTTCCCTATTCTTAAATTATTATCTCAAAGAATCTTTAGAATAGGAAACTGGATTTATGTGCATTGTTTTAACTGTTAAATTTATTCAATGACCTGAGCTCAAGGGAGTTGTGGTGGTAAGGTGACTCTCTTATCACAGTTCTACAAACTCTAAAGTGGCACAGATCATTTGAGATTGTATTCAGATACTTTGGTGTTAGATTCTATTAATTATCTACTTCAGTGCTGAGTAGTTTGCAGGAGAGGGGCGAGAACTGCCTGAATGTTTATATTTTGAAGCTTGTACCCTAATGGATTCTTAACCTAAACACACCAAAGATTTCTGTTAGCTGTTAAATAGTGGCAGAATTACAGAATTTTAAGTTTTACCAGTATTTAAATAGGACTTAGCCAAAGAAGCACAATAGAAGTCTTAAACTTTAAAAGTTTAGTTTCTAAAACAGGACTACATATGTTTAACTGTTCTATGTTTGTATCTCTAAAGTAAAATTTAGAGCTGTGCTCTGGGAATGTTCAGACTGACATGCTGTAAATAGATCTGGGAAGAAGCTGAAGACTAGCAAAACACAGCAATAACAAGGCCATTGAATGCCACCTTCTGAAAGGACGCTATCAAGTACTACCCTTCATGCTTTCTAGCTCCACCTTTCATCTCCTTTCAAAATAAAACTGTTCCTGTCATCTTTACACTCCATGGTTTGAAAATGGCTGGTTTATGTGTAGTTTTCAAGTCTACATGTGTGTATCATATTCATACTATTCATTGCACGTGAAACATGCTTTCTGCTGTAATTTCTATTTGTAATTGTACTGTTGAAAGTAATCCAACATCAGTGGTGTCAGTGCAGTGCTCAGACTAAAAGTCTAATCTTTGTTATTTCTTGTCTTTTGTGTCCTACAGTAGAAATAAGTCTTGTAGGATTTTGACAAAACAGTAGCTTCAAAGTGGTTGGTAAATAATTGTTTCTTTTAAAGTCCAGTCTGTTTGGAAGGCACTCTAGGAAAACACTGAGATGGAATTTGGAGTGTATTTACTTGATAATGTCCTTTAAAAATTTCTTTCATGATTGTGCCTTTTATATCTATTCTAAAGAATGGCTTTTTTCTCTAGTGGAGTTGTTTATTCAGAAACCATTAAGGTCAAAAACTTTCAAAGGGCTCCATGTTTGTGCATGCCCAACAAGAAGTGGACTATAAAAGGACTTGTTTTTCAGAAAAACGAGCTTGCTCTTTGCTGTTTGGGTGACCAGAATTACTAGCCATTCCTGGAAAAAAATACCTACTAGTTCTTTGGTGTTCTTTTGTTTGCAGATAACCCTACTAGTTGGTTTGTACCTGCTGGTCAGGCTGGATCATTGCCAGTTGACAGTGAAAAGACAATAGGAAAGCTTATCTGCTAGATACATAGTTTTTATTTTTATTTAATATCGTGAGCTATAATTCATATGGCTTTACATCTACTTAAAATTAATATATGAGCAAAGTAAATGTTCATGGACTGGAACTTTGTTTGGTAGGTGAAAGTATCTGGTTTCTGCTTGATAGAAGATAGTCCCTGTTAGGAAGAGTGGGGGTGAAGGGTAGAGTTCTGCACCTCAGAGCTCATGGGTTAGAGCTCCTTAATGTCTGCTCCCCCCATTTCAGTGTGTGCTCATCAGAGAGTGCGTGCACTGTTGATGTGGAGAGGGCATTTCCAATAAATGTTTTATCTGGCAGTCCCTAGATCAGCTGAGTGCTTATTGCCAAAGAAAGAAGAAGCGAGTGTCTCTTAAAAAGATCTCTAAAGAGTGTTTAGTGGCGCATTGCAAAAAGTTGGTCTTTTCCACGTGCTGACCTTTGGGAAGAAGAGTGGAGTCTGTGCTGGTACTCCAGACTGCTGTGTGGTTCTGAGAACTTACTGCACTCGTTCTGTTCACACATTAAATTCTATGTTTTTTGCTCTACAAATTTCTGGTTGTAGACTGCGTTACTGCCTTTAATTCTTTTAGTGGGTTTTTATGTTCATTTAATTTATTTGTATTGGAATTTTCTCTTTGAGCAGCGACACTTTTGTTACAGAGGTGTATCCCTCATGGGTTCTTTTCATGCTGAACATCAGTCATTGAAATGGTGAATATTTTTCTGTAAGGTGGTGGTTTCCTTAAAAATATAGTGCTACAATAGTCTGGATTATAATTCCAGTAGTTGTTTCTAAAGATGGGCTATGCCAGACCACAATGACAAAAGATGTATTTGGTGTCATCAAAGAGCTGAGCTTCTTTCCCTGTAACAAATGTGAAAGAGCCTCCAGAACTGAAGAACCCTTCCAAGGACTCGCCTCACAATGTTCTTGACTATACATGAAACATGTTACAGACTGCTAAGGAATAAATGACCCTCAAGTTTTTAAATTTAAAATAACTTCTATGTAGAAGTTCATGAATGTAGAATTATGAATGAGTTCTTTTTGTAGATGAATAGGTTTTTTTTTCCCCCTGATAACAGTAAAAAAGATGTGTAATTTTTCTGTGTGGAACACACAAGCATACCTGAACCAGACTGTGTGTTCCCCATAGTGTTTTTATCTGTAGGTCCTTGTGACTGTTGTCCTGTGGGATCTTGCTCTACAACACAGTCTCCCAGCAATTTGGGTATTTCATCATGTGCATCAAAGAATGTCACTGGCAGAATGTAGTGGAGGGCAGTCACCTTGCTTAAGGTCAAAAGGGTCTTTTTCATGGTTCATTGGAAATGTTTTGGTTTAAAAGGTTTTGATGGATTAAAAGTAAAAATGACAAAATTTTTTTAATTCCCCCCCAACCATTTTGATCATGTTAAGTGTGGGTCCTTTTATAAGAAAGAATAAGGTGAAAAGAACTCAATATTTTGTCACTGGTATATTGAGATAATGTGTTCTAAATGTGATCTGTACAGGTTGGTATTTTAGATGGAAGTCTTTAAGGTTGTCCTTTAGGGGAAATCCTTTGCTGTAAGGAAGAGTTAGGAAGTGTACTGTAAATGTAGAAGTACTCACTCCTGTGTGTAATTTTGTTTGCTATGGAAAGGTAAAGTTCTTTGTCCTAACATTGTGTGCTTCACAGGATTTCTTGCAGGGCTGCTTGTGCTAAGCTTTGATTTCTGCCCCTTTTTGTTTTGAAACAGCGTGAAAACACAGTATTCTGTGTGTCTTTCAATTTCAAAGCTCATGAAAGAGAAACAGACGAGGCCGATGTTTTCATCAGATTTGTGTGCGTCTCATTCTACTTTTGACTTTAAAATATTTTGTAAATTAAATTTATTTACAGAAAACGCCCCATCTCAGTTTTGCCTGGTTCGTTAGTTTGTTTTCCAGAGCGGGGTGGGGAGCTGTTAGTCAAGGCAGTCGGGACACGCCGCTGTCTTGTTTTCCGGTCTCGAATAGCTCGGGCTGTTTAAAGGAAGCGCCGGGCGCTGATT
>VWZU01016430.1:0-28718 GCA_013397095.1 Sterrhoptilus dennistouni | reverse complement strand
CGTGTGCGGGGCCGTGTCCCGGGCCCCCCGGGCTGGGGGGGCTGTCAGCGCTGCCAGGGCGCTACAGCTTGCTTCTACAGACACGTGTTTGCGGGGAGGAGAGAGAAATAAAATGGAGTTAACTGTTCTTTGGGAATGTTATTTTAAAAACAGAGACCTTTCAGAAAGTTTCAGGCCATGTTTAGGAAAAAGGCTGAGGGGAAGGGGGTGCCGGTTCACTGTTCTGTTCTGCACGTTACTTAGTTGACACAACAGAGAGCAAGGCGTCTTTAAGATAGAATTAAACATTTAGGATACCTAAGGAAATGCAAACTGTGGGTAGTCCAATCAATGCCAGGTTCTAAAAGGACAGTTTAGATGAACTGATCTACAATTATCTAGACTATCCAGAATGTCTGTGAGAGAGGAAGAAACATTCTGAGCATCTCTTACAACAATGGGCTTATACAACCAGGATGAAGTCTCACTGCAAAGTGCTGGAATAATATGTTCCTCTAGGAATTAATGAATTGAAAGCTTCATGACTTCTCTGAAAATTTGGAGTATCTTACTTTTTTTTTTTTTCAAAGAACTTACTTGTATGTCAAATTTGACTAAAAATAGACATTTTTATTTAGGGTCAGCTGAAGGTACTTAGTCAATCAACCTCTGACTGTTTGTCTCACCATAATTCTCTCAAAATTATTCTAGAGGAATTATTTGGTTAATATAGGCAAAAAAAAATATGTAATTTCTTCTGTTCACCTTAACTCAAACCTCCATATACGTGTTATGTTTATTCTTTCTTGTTTTCCATTGTAGTTTGATTCAGAGGTATAGACCTTTTAGTAAGACAACGTTTTTTGATATGAGTTGCCTAAATTTACATGTCAAGGAGGGAAAACTGACATTTAAACGTTTAACAATTTTTTATCATTTCTTGTTGTCATAATATGTGTTATTTCTATATACTGCTCATTGTTTGGTTGATTACTTGATCTTCAATGTTACCTAAGTGTATCTAAATGCTAGATACTAAATATTTCTTTTTCTCCAATAGTCAGGACAAAGAATATTCATTCCTGTCGCATGGACACCATTAGAAGAAGGAAGAGTCAGAGAACTGGTGACTTTTGTTGTTAATGATGTTGTAAAACATCAAGCTGTGCTCCTTGGTGCTGCTGAGCAGCCCCCAAAGAAAAAGGTGAGTGTGTGTTTATCATATATTAAGTATGTTGCTTTGGCATCTCTGATGCAAATACGGTTTCTGTTACTAGAAAATTCAATGAAGGAGGACTATAAAGTGATAAATGATGCTGTGGAAATGCCAATTGTCTTCAAGATTTTTTAGCTGTATTGGAAAGTAGGACTGATAGACTACAGCTTAAAGAACAAAACTGAAACATGACCAAATAAACAGTTTTCAAGCCTGAAAATAAGGGATTGTGAATATTTTATCAGGGATTCTTTTTATAGTCTTTCTAAACTTTGAATGGGTATGCTAGTAATGTTTAATTTTACATGTAGAACAACTTAGAAGACAGCACACTAACTTTTATGTATGGATCTCTTTCAGAAGAGTCTTTGGGAGACATTGAAAAAGAAGAACTCTTCAGGTGCATCTGCAATAAAAGTTAAGAAGAGTACTTCAGAAATTAAAAATGTTAATAAGACATTTCGAGTTTCTCAGAAGGTGGAGAGACTTAGAAGTCCCCTTCAGTCGTGTGAGAATCAGAACACAGAGCAGAGCAGTATATCCCAAGGAAATGACCCTCCTGCTGGCTCAGAAAATCATCTGCCTCCATCTCCTATTGCACCAGTGCCAGAAGAACAAGTCAAGACTGTCCACACGCCACTTGCCCTGAGAAGGTCTACTACATTTGGGGACATTGCTGCCTCTGTAAGTAGGGAGTTGTTGCCTGAATTAGACACCTGTAACATCAATAACTGTGCTGCTGAGCACGATCAATTGCAACATGAAAGTGTCTCCAGTTCTGCTGGGTTAACACAATTGCCAATTTCAATTGAAGGAGAAGTTCTTAATTTTACTCTCTCACCAGTTTCCACTCTGGAACACTCCGCCTCTGCCCCTGTTTTAAGTACAAGGAGAATTTTAAGTCCAGATGCTTTTGTAAATGACAATTATCAAGTGGATATAGGTGTAATAGAACAGCCTTTTCCAGTTCTGTCACCTGATCAATTTGTGAAGGACAGTTTGTCAGATAAACCATCAAAGACTCCTAAATCTGAAGGGCCTTTTCCAGTTCTGTCACCTGATCAATTTGTGAAGGACAGTTTGTCAGATAAACCATCAAAGACTCCTAAACCTGAAGCAGCATTAATAACGTCCACCACAGAGACTTATGTTGTTAAGAGATTTCTACCCTCAAAATGGAAAAAAGATGGAGGTGTAGAGACAGAAATACATGTTCACATAGAACATAGCTTAAATGAAGTCTTTAAGCTGCATAAGGTAAAATCACAGGCATTTGACTGTGATAAACCCAAGGAAGATCACTGCAATTCTCCTTCTGCACAGGAACATCAGACTGACAATCCTCAAAGAGAGCAAACGAAAAAGCGTCCAATTCTTTCTGCCACCGTCATAAAACGTAAGGCTGGTGCTACTGAAGAAACAAGAACAGAAACCCGCCAGCCAAAGTCTAAGAAATGCCTTAATAAAGCAATAATGGGATGTGCTAATGTGGTGCCTGGACAGATGGAAGCAGAAACATCTAAACCTCTGCCATTTACAGCTCCCATTTCATCTGAAAATAAGTGTCACAATGACAAGGTAAATTCATCTCATACTGGATCCACTTCTTCATGTCGTAAGAGGAAAAGTGAAACATTTGTAGGAAACAGCAGAGTTACAGCTCCAGTGCATGTGGAAGAAGTGGAAAGAAAAAGAGCTCTTACCTCTGACATGGACAATCAAACACACACGACCAGACGACCATCGGCCTTCAAACCCAGTGGAGAGAGAGTAGGGCAGAGGAAGAAAGCTGGTGAGCAGTGTCTCCTTCATTTACCATTTCCTGAAAGATGCCTTTGATTAGGAAACGTGTATCGCAAACTGAACTGTCTAGCAACTGTCAGCAATATTTCATATCTCTGAAATGTAGGCTTTAGCAATTTGTTGGGTATTGGTGTTTTAAAAAACTGAAAACTAGGTTAGAGTTTTGGTTTATGTAATTGGCTTCAAATTTACTTTATTCCTGTGTAAATTTGTTAATGACAGTGATAGGTAAAATATCTAAAAGCTCTTGAGCAGAGACCTTGTTATGTAAATCAAATTTTCTGGAAACTTACTGCACAAGATTTCTCACATGTACATTTACCATTGTGAATGTTTCTCTCCAGTGCTGTTGTCACATATTTTCAAAAGTAGAATCATGAGGGTTGGAAAAGACCTCTTGGAACACTGAGTCCAACCATTGACTTGGCACCACCATATTCCCCACTAAACCATACCCAAGGTGCCCCATCCACTCACCTTTTCAACACTTTTTGAAATGATGATTCCACCACTTTCCTGGGCAGCCTGTGATAATTCCGAACCCCCCTTCCAGTGAAGAAGTTCCTAAGTCTTTTTCATTCTGCCTGCTTTTTACTGTGATTAATTTGTTGTCAGTCTTGTGTAGTTCTCTCTGCCTTATTGCTTGCTGACACTTTGTTGCTTGAAGATCAGAAAATGCTGATGGTTTGCATTTCAGTTTATTTTGGGTTTTCTAATCATTCTAACCCCAAATATGCTCTGGAATGTGAAAGGAATCAGGGTCTGGAACTTAAAGACATTTAATTTGCAAAATTTACCTACCAGGAAAATTCATCATGATTTTCAGACCAAAATAGCACATGCTGCTTTCTTCAGTTAAGTGATCTGTTCTATAATCTGGATTTGATTTGGGGCTTTCAGTAAGGCACTTCAATGTCAGGCTTTTTAAAACAGTCAGCATAAAGACAATGTGCTGAAAGTATTGATGTGCAGCAGGAAAAGGTGTCTTATCTACCAGGTCATTTCTGTTAATCCATTGGGATAAATCTAGATGGGCAGGACAAGGGGAGAGTAGAGGGGAACAATCTCCTCCCTTGACCTCTGGCCACCTCTGTTTTGATGCAGCCCAGGATTCAGTTGGCCTTTTGGGCTGTGACTAGACACTCTTGGCTCATGTGCAGCTTTTCATCCAGCAGAACCCGTAAGTCCTCCTCTGCAGGGCTGCTCTCTCTGAGTTCTTGTCCCAGTCTGTTCTGTCACCTGCACAGCTCAGCTTCATGTCACCTGCAGATGTGCCAAGGGTGTGCTCGATCTCTGTCTCTGTGTCATTGATAAAGTATTAAAGTGCACCAGTCCCAAGGCAGATCCCTGAGGGACAGCATCACCAGCCTTCACCTGGGCCGTGGACCACAACTCTGGTGCAATTCCTTATTCACCCAATGGTACACCCTCCAAATCCATGTTTCTCCAATGTGGAGATGAGGATGCCATGTGGGTCTGTGTGGAAGGCTTTACAGAACTCTAGGTAGATGAAATCAGTTGGTTTCCTGTGTTGACTCTGTTAGCCACTCCACTACAGAAGGCCACCAGGCAGGTCAGGGACAATATGCCCTTGGTAAAGCCATGCTCACTGTCTTGAATCACCTCCTTGTATGTGCTTTAGTGTCACTTCCGTGGGGATCTGTTCCATGATATTCCCAGGCACAGAAGTGGGGCTCACCAGTCTGTAGTTCCCTGCATCCACACGTCTTCCTTCCTCCTCTTTTTAGACCAATATCTTTTAAATGGTTCATGGGGAATTACTCTAGTTCTGTACTTTAGAAGTGATATGAACTTGAATACATTAACTCTCACTGACATTTGCTGTTGATATTTATGTGTTAATGCTTGTAGGTTCTTCACTTCAGAAGGCGTCTAAAGCTACCAAGAGAATTAGTAAACCTGTCCGTGGACTGGCCCAGTCACACCTGACATTTGTGAAACCACTGAAAACAGGTAGGCAGGCTCTTGGTGTTTGATAAAACACTGAACAGAATGTCACAATTGTACTGCTGGTGTCAGGTAAGACCTGGTTAGAGCTGAGAGGAAATAGAAGATAGTACCTGAAATGAATCAATACCAAGTAGAACAATATATGTAACATTTTGTGATCTGTTTTGACCACTTATAAGAAAATTGGTTGCAACACATTGGTGGTTTTATGTTTGCTAAATTTTGTTTGTTAATTAGGAGATAGGATTTTGGGAGAAAAAGGCAAAACAGGCTCAACTTAAAAATAAACAGTTTATTAACACACAGTAAGGAAAAGAAAAAATGAAACTTTTAAAACCCTTCTCCTCCCCCCACAAGTGTTCACTTTTTACAAACAACATAGAGACAAAACTTGTAACATTCAGTCAGTTTCATTGTTTAAATATAATCTTTTATCAATGCTTCAGGAGAGGAGTCTTGTTTATTGTGGAATTTTTTTTACTGATAACTTAGAAAAGTGTTTTTGTGGGTTGGAACTTGCACAGAAACAACCACCTGGGGAAAACTTGCTTTTATGTGGTTTTCTTCTATTAGCAGTTTTCTAAGCTGCTTATGGGTTGTGGAACTCAGGTATCTGGGGTGTCACTTTTTAAAGATAAGCAACTTCAAAGCAAAGGATTTCTCCTCTCAAGGAACAGAGATGTTTTTTCACTTCTTTTACTGGTGCAGGAGCTTCTCATTTCTTTTTCTCTGTTCAGGCATCTTATGGGACTGTACAATCTATCACAAACACTTTTGCTCAAAAATCCCCAAATCATTTTTTTAAATGCATTTTTTTTAGGATTTAAAGGACAATTTACTAATAGAGTTTATTTTCATAGCTCAAACAAAAAAGTCCAGCCAGCAGGCAACTTTTTCATTTTTCTTCTAATTAATCTTTAATCTCATACTAAAGTAACACAACGTGGTCAGCTAAAAGTAAATGCTAATTTTTATTCAGATTGGCCAGTAAGTGTAAAAGCTACGTTACAGTTCTGCTCCCAGCTTACTGATGGCTGTCAGTTAAAATGCCTCTTCCATATCCGATAACATTTTAAGGCAATATTAGAATACCTCAAAAGAGGAAATTTCTTCCCAACAAGATAAAAATTTTGCGGAGTTAGGAATAAGATGGTCTGATCAGAAAAATGCATCTATAAAATGGTTCTTCCTGAATGTAATCCAGTTCAGTTTGGGTTTGCCCCATTGCAAATGGCCTGAGTTCTAGGTATCTTGTCTTACTTCTAGGGCTATAACAACTCAAGCCATGTTTTGTGGCTGAAA
This sequence comes from Sterrhoptilus dennistouni, assembly GCA_013397095.1. Lineage (NCBI taxonomy): Eukaryota > Metazoa > Chordata > Aves > Passeriformes > Zosteropidae > Sterrhoptilus > Sterrhoptilus dennistouni. The sequence continues at coordinate 22,447 of VWZU01016430.1, read as the reverse complement.
TTTATTTATTAGTCCCCAATCTGCACATCACTGAAGATTTTAACAATAGCTTTTTTGGCTATAATGCTAAATGGAGTGTCAAACATTAATTATTTCCACAATTAAATGTATAATGGCTATCAAACATTTTTGGTTTTTGTTTTGTTTTTTTAAAGTCATCCCTAGGCACCCAGTGCCTTTTGCTGCTAAAAACATGTTTTATGATGAACGTTGGAAGGAGAAGCAGCAACGAGGTTTCACCTGGTGGTTAAATTTTGTACTTACCCCAGATGACTTCAATGTAAAAACAAATACCTCACAAGGTAAGAACATAATAATTTTGTCTTCTTGTTTCCTTAGGCTTTATGTAATATACTTGATTAATAGTAAGGAGTAGTAGAACTCATTTAACAATAAACCTTTTCAGAGTCATGTTGTCATATTTTCCCCCTTCTAGTTAGTGTAGGTGGCTCACTAGCTTATGGCAAGCACAGCACACCCCTGCATGGGGATGGTGCTCTGCAATGAGAATGTGCTGGAATGTGTGGCTGTGGCACTCCTCAGTGGGTGGTGAGTGGGGAATCCCCACCTGCTGGAAAGTATTATAGCTGGCACTTTATAGAGTTTATTTTCATAGCTCAAACAAATCTTTAGCTTCATTTGAAAAAACTGAAGCCAAAACCATTAATCTTAAAACTGAATTCCCAGCACTGCTCACTTATGAAATAAGTGTTCTTATATTTAATAGTTGTCTAGTATTCTTGTACTTGACAACATATGTATAGTGCAACAGCTGACAAGCTTCCTTAAGGATAAATAATCAGTCAGAATAAAAATAACAAAATGTCAGCTTAAAGAGGGGAAAAAATAAATGAGGTGTGGAAAGCTACCTTTATTTGAGATGTAAATGCATGGTTTTTTGTGCTTGTTTAAACAGTAAATGCAGCTGCTCTTATCTTGGGGGATGAGAACCATCACAAAAGGAGCCTTGCCAAGGCGCCCACGAAGGACGAGGCGTCTCTCCGAGCGTACACGGCGCACAGGAAGCTGAACCGGCTGCGGCGCGAGGCGTGCCGCCTCTTCACCTCCGACACCATGGTCAGAGCCATCCGGAGACTCGAGGTGGAGATCGAAACGCGGCGCCTGCTGGTCCGCAGGGACAGGCACCTCTGGAAGGACATAGGTAAGAGGGCTTAAACCTGGAATTCTCTACTCTTGTAACTAGGAACAAGGGATATTCACACACTGAGTTTGTTTAAGCTAAAATTGGCTAATAGAAGTTTTTGCATTAATATGAAATGTTTGCTGGAGCTAATAAAAGATGCTCTCTTGCAGGAGAAAGACAGAAAGTCCTTAACTGGCTTTTATCTTACAACCCTTTATGGCTGCGTATAGGTCTGGAGGTAAGTGCACTGTGTATAGTCTCTAGTCTATAATCTTAAGTTTAAAGGACATCTAATAATTTTTTTAGTAGAGGTGGTTTTGGGTTTCTATTTTCTGTCATACTAATTCAGGTAGAGTCAGTTCAATTTAGATGTAGCATGATGATTTTAGATTGTTACAACATACTTGCTTTAAAAAAGTGATGACCTTATTAAGAAGGAAAGCATTTAATCAAGGGTAGTGGAAGTTAATTCTGTAACCAATAACACAAAAGCATTTGCCTATCAGTTGCACTTTACTAAACTGGAGAAGAAGTTCCTGATTGATTTCTCAGACATAGATGATCATACATGTTTTTGAAATGAGATTAGATCATCTGAAATTTCCTTTAGCTTCACCTTTCAGGGACTCACTTGAAAACTTGTTTGATATTTAGAGACCAATTACCATTTATTATTTTAGAAATTCAATAATGTATATTGTTCAAAAAATCACATAGTATTTAAGGTAACTTTTAACACTTCTGCTTTTCCCCCTTCTTTCACATTAGACTGTTTTTGGAGAACTGATAGCTTTGGAGAGTAATAGTGATGTTATGGGTTTAGCAATATTTATCCTTAACCGCTTGCTTTGGAACCCTGACATTGCAGCTGAATACAGACATCCCGTCGTGCCCCACCTCTACCGGGAAGGTAATAACTGTTTCCAAAATAATTTATTTGTCGCAGTTAATTTTTAAACTTATTTAAAGCTTATTACATTACTTACTGACTTCTATCATTTTAGGTCATGAGGAAGCTTTGTCAAAGTTCACACTGAAAAAATTGCTGCTGTTGGTTTGCTTTCTGGATTGTGCCAAACAGTCCAGAATGATTGACCATGACCCCTGCCTCTTTTGTAAGGATGCAGAGTTCAAGGTGAGAGCTGTGATTTGTTGTCTCCCTCCAGTATTCTCCTAAGACTCAGTGTAGAATTTTTTTATTGTTTTTAATCTGACAAAAGTTAAAGCTATGTGACTTGCTAAAAATATTTTTTAAAAAACCCTGTAATTTTAAGAATTAGACAAGGAAATTAGAAATGTAATTTGGGAGGTACAAGGGATGAAAATTGTATTTTGATTGATAAATGTCAAAGTGTTAAGGTTTTTTTTTGTTTTGTTTTGTTTTTTTAACTTTAGGCTAGCAAAGACCTTTTGCTTGCATTTTCCCGGGACTTTCTGAGTGGTGAAGGTGACCTTTCCCGCCATCTGGGTTTCTTAGGACTACCTGTCAGTCATATTCAAACTCCACTTGATGAATTCGATTTTGCTGTGACAAACCTGGCTGTGGACTTGCAATGTGGCATTCGTCTTGTGTGCGTTGATACTGAATTCTATTGAAATATTTCTTTTCTTTTATATAATTCTTAATGTGAGCTCATCAGAGGCATTGAATTGTGCAATTACCTTTGTTAGGAGAACACTGGAGCTTCTGACCAAAAACTGGAGCCTTTCAAAACAACTGAGAGTTCCTGCAATAAGTCGGCTACAGAAGATGCATAATGTTGATATTGTTCTCAACGTCCTTAAAGAGCGAGGAGTGCACTTGAAAGATGAAACTGGTAAGGCCTAGAAATCATGGTTATTCTGTGTATCAGATAGCTACCACACACTCTGATCCCTTGTTTTATTTGGTAGGTGCTTCAATTGACTCCAGGGATATTGTGGATAGACACAGGGAACGAACATTAGCACTGCTGTGGAAAATTGTCTTTGCCTTCCAGGTACTATTCAATTGTTTATTTTGTTGGTTTTTGCTAGTTATGAGGGAGTAATGATGAAAATGCCACTCTTTTGGGAATATTTGATGTTTGTAAAAGCCTCTACTAATCAAATTTTAGACTGAAATTATTTGCTTCGTACATTCAAAGCTCCATGTAAACTTTACTAAACTGCTAATTGTTCGCTAACAATACAGCTTGGATAATGTTTTTACTGTGCTTTTTCTTATGCATTGGTTCAAGGTTTTGGAAAAAAAAAATTAACTTCTGTGTTTATGCTGTATAGTAGCAGAATTGATACTTAAAAGTAAAACAATGTTGATCTCAAACTGTAGGTAGACTCTTAATAACTGAAAAGGACATTTGGAGGTTACACTGATAGACAATTATAGAGTGCATATAATTGTCTGAAGCTATAGCTCTTCTACTTCTTCTTCCTTTTATCTGAAACAGTTGATGAAACGTTCTTGAAATAAGAATGAGGATTTCTGAGGCATTACTGCAATGCCTCAAAAGTTAGTAGAGGAAGTAAAAATAGTTTTCTTAATACTGTTAAGAGTTAACTTGAGTCAGAGGGTATTTTGAAAATAAGTGTCCAACTGACAAATCCAGTTGGAAGGAACTTAATGTAAGAAAGGCAAAATAAGATAAAAGTTGAGGTGGAATTTCACCACTAAGTGATGAGCCATGTAAGTGCAATTAAGTATATGTAAAGCAAGAATATTAAAGACTTTGGCCACAGAACTATCACTAAAATAGGACAATGTAATAAAAATCAAATGTAATTATTTTCTTTCTTTGACTATTCTTACACTATTATATGGTTAACTTCCTTCAGTTAGTTCTTCTGATGCATGTGTCACAGTTGCATTGCTTTTGATTAGAGAAATAACTTGAGTGAGTAGCGGCTTTATCCAAGCCCTGTGGAAGTGCTTGTTCTCCAACCATCTCAAGTCCTTTTGGAATCCCTTAAAAGAGTAGGATTGGTACATGGGATCAGTGGAACTGCAGGCAGAACTCTGAAATTGTTGATTACTCCTGAAAGCACGTTGAAATTACACAGGGAATTTCCTTGTTTCTCCCAGCTATTAACTAATGCAGTAACTCTTTTACAAAGAATATTGGAAGGTCAGATTTAGGGGGTTTTATCTGCCATCTATGCTGGCAAGTCCTGATTATCTACTACTGATTTGTGTGGCATGTATTGCTAAGAAGTGAGTGTAGATTCTCTTTAAAATGCCATGTCTAAAGCTCTGCATCCAGCAACTGTAATGCAGGACGTGTCAGGCTGTTGACATTTTTTGGTTTTCTTCCTAACAGGTGGATGTTTTTCTGAATGTGGAACATTTAAAAGAAGAAATTGAGTTTTTGAAAAACACATACAAGAGAAAAGCACTATTGGGTGCTGTCAAGACTTTTCCAAATTATTTTAGAGTACAGGAAGACAATAGTAACTTCTCATCTCAGACTTACAGTGAAAATGTGCAACTGCTGATGGCATGGGTTAATGCTGTTTGTAGCTTTTACAGTATCAAGGTAAATAGTTTTGTGTACACTTCCACAGGTACACCTTGCGCTGTTGTAATTCTTTACAGGGCAGAGTTCTTCAAATATGTAGTAGAAGTCAATGGTAATTATTTGTAAATATTTTTCTGGACTTTGTTTAATCTGATTTGAAATAACCACTGTTCTGTTAGTTTAGCTGCACCTCTCTTTTTAAACAAATCTGAGCAAAAAGTTTCCCCTTCCAGGTAGTCTTGTGCATAAAAATGCTTTTTAAAAATTGAACATTTTTTTCTGGAATGGGAATTGTTTGTGGACTTATACTGAGCCTTCATTTTTAAAAGTGTTTGTGCATAGAATTTCCAGTGTTTATAAAAGCTGTGAGAATTAAACTAATGTTTAGGATAAGGTCATTTCACCTCCTCAGAGATGTTTGTTTGGAAGGGATATGTTTGCTCATTCCAAGAAGGGAAACCCTGGTCAGAGACCTGACTGGTCAGAATACAGTAGCAGCTGTTAGCCTTTCTGAAGGGTAAAACAGAGCTTTTAGGACTGATGCAAATTCAGAACTTATTTCTGCTTTGAAAACCTAGTGTAAAGGTATCTCTAGAAGTTTATTTGGGATCCTGCTCTAGATAGATTGGTTTCATAATTATTTCCCTTGTAGATTTACTGTATAATGACTGACACCTCTTTGGTTTTCTGGGCTCTCACAGCTTTATGTCACTGTACAGTAAATGTTCAAAGAAAGCACTAGCTACCTGAATTTTTTGTTTAAAATACTTTGCACTGGGTCACATTTAAAGGTACAAGAGAGGAGGAAATTCTATATCCAGTTTATACCAATTGACTAGTAACAAAAATTCAAGGAATTTGTATTTTATTTAACAGGTGGAAAACTTCACAGTGTGTTTCTCAGATGGCAGAGTTTTATGTTATTTGATTCATCACTATCACCCCTGTTACATGCCTTTGGAAGCTGTGTGCCAGCGAACAACTCAAACTGTAGAATGTTCAAGAACTGTTAGAGTGGGACTAAACTCTTCCTCCTCATCTGAGTCTGACACGTCTCTAAATGTCGTGGAAGAAATGTTTGATCAAAGTGAGTTATCTGATGTACAGAAGTTCATGTTAAATCTATTTCTTTGCACAATTTGATTTGACTAACATTTTGTCTTTACAAAGCTGTATCTCCCTCAGTCCTATACAAGGAACTCTTGGACAATGAAAAGCAAAACTTCCAGCTGATCAATGCTGCAGTTTCTGACCTAGGGGGGATACCAGCAATGATTCATCCTGCAGACATGTCAAACACAATTCCTGATGAGAAGGTAAAATGCCTTTAGAGTTGATATAAACATGTTCTGCCCTTGTGTGAACATGTTCTGCTCTTTTGCACAGCCCTTACCCTGCTGTGTTCTGTGTTTCTGCAGGTTGTTATCACCTACCTGTCATTTCTGTGTTCACGGCTTCTCGATCTTCGCCAAGAAACTCGAGCTGCACGAGTAATTCAGGCTGCTTGGAGAAACTACAGGCTGAAAAGGGAACTGAAACTCTCTCAGGTACTCTCTTTGCTTGTGCAATAATCATAGCTTCTACATTAAGAGAAAAAGAATATAAATTCAACAGAAAGTATAGGTTTGTTGGACTAATATTGGCATTTAAACTAATTAGTGCTATTTCTAACATCAAAATATGTGACCTTGGTGGTGTAATCTACTAAACTCCACTTTTCTTTTAGACTTCTGAGGTAATTACAGGAGTTTAGAGGCTACTGTTCTTTTTTGTGTGCCACTCTTCTCCCAATATTAAATATTTAAACTCTTCTCCCAATATTTCAAATATAAAATAGTTGCACTGCTTCCTTAAAACTAAAGGAGTAGTTAATTCCTATTAATGTCGATACAACAAGAGGAGTAATTAAACTTCTGCATGGATTTACTGGTTTTGTTAAGGAGCTAAGCTTCACCAGTCTTTTGAATTGAATTTCATGAGTTCAGATATTCTGAACTTGATTTTCTGGTAGTTATACAAGATTTAGTGAAGGTTTTAAAACTGTGGCATCTTAAGATTGATAAATGCCACCACTGTCTTGCTGGGTTACATATTGATGTGTTCAAGTGAAATATTCTAAGAATCTGTGGTGTAGAAAGGGACAGAGGTTCTGTTTAGGCTTTTTCGTCTCCAGTTTCTTTACTGTATAAAATCTGCACAACCTTAACAACGATGACAAAACATTCCCTTTACAACTCTTGAAATAAAGATGCTGGTGGAGGAGCAGGAATCAAAACCAAAACCCTTTAAACACTGCAGGCATTATTTTTATTAATTAATCTTACAGTGTGCGCAAGTGTACTGTAATTTTATGGAATCGCTGTAGATAGTTATTGAAATCAAAAATTTGAGTGAAAATTATATAGCTGATGTTCAGTGGAAATTTACTCTTTGTAGGAAAGAGACAGAGCTGCTCGGATAATTCAAAAATCTGTGATGAACTTCTTGGCTCGCCAACATGTCCTCAGGAAAGAGAATGCAGCCATTTTCATCCAGAAGCATTGGAGAGGATACTTGGCCAGGATGACTCTCTTCAATCTGAAAAAGGCAAAGCTGGAAGAAGCCAGAAATAAATCTGCCACAGTCATTCAGGTAATACAATCTAAAGCAAGATTACATAGCAAAGAAAACCCCTGAAACTTCTAAGAGCGAGCCTCACTAAAGGTCCATTTGTGCTGCTTGCAGCAATTAATGCTTTCATGAAATGTAATACTTTTTAATTATTTTTCCCCCCTCTGCATTTGAGAGGTTTAGTAAGTTTTTCTCTCCAGGGAATGATGGTAATGTGCTATTAAATTAGCAATTATTCCTTTTTGGTGAACATTTTGGAGTATATCTGATGTACAGATACCATAAGTACCATAAGTACCATAAAACATGGGGTCTTAAGCAGTTAATATAAGGACTGGAGAGATTGTGTTGGTTTTCTTCTTTGCAGCTGATGAACATCACTTAAAAAAGCTTTAGAAAAATTTAAATTATTCTTCTAGTGTTATGTCACCTGCAGTGGGCACATTCAGAGTGGCAGACATAGCAATGGTAGTTTTGCAGTTAATTCAGTTTCTTAAGATACTTTCACTACCATTACTCAAAGATAAATATTGCACTCGTGAGACTTTTTAGAATGGATATTAAAGAATTGATGATTTATCAGATAGTGTAAAAGGGAATCTGCTGTTGCCAGGGCAAAATGGGGCTTTTCACAGAATTTAAAATGCTTAAAAACCATTTTGCTTTTGCTTTTTTTCTTTTTTTTAAATAGACTTCTGCATTTGACTTCCAATGGATTAAGACCCTGAGATGAGCTCAATTGGTTAGAGCATGGTGTCAAAAACACCAAAGTAATGGGTTTGATCCTGGTATGGGCCATGCAGTCAAGTGCAGGACTTGATCTTTGTGGGTCCCTTTAAACTCAGAATACTTTATGTTCTGACAATTATAGGAATAAGAAATCTTATAAAAGTCTGAAGATGACAGTCCTCATTCATGCTTTACTCAACATACTATGAAGAAAATACTAATTTTTTTTGTTGTTGTTTTTACCTGCAGGCTTATTGGAGGAGATACTCTGCAAGGAAAAGATACTTACAGCTGAGACACTGTGTTATTTTTGTACAAGCAAGGATAAGGATGGTGAAGTCTGTTGCTGCATATAAGCGAATTGTTTGGGCTACTGTTACAATTCAGAGACATCTGCGTGCAACTAAGTTGGCAAAAATAGATCAGAAAAGATACGAAATCCTGAAGTCTTCAGCACTTACTATTCAGTGTGCCTTTAGAAGATGGAGAAAATACAAAATTCAACGGAAAATTAAAGCAGCTTTGGTGATTCAGAGTTACTTCCGAAAATGGCAATCTTCAAAACTGGCTAAGAGGAGGAGGGCTGCCCTTGTCATACAGTCTTGGTACAGAATGCACAGAAACCTGAAGCAGTATCTATGTGTTAAGCAAAATGTTATCAAGATTCAGGCTTGGTACAGGTGTCAGCTAGCCAGACGTGTTTACCAGGAGTACAGGGCAAAAATAGTGACAATTCAGCAGTACTACAGAGCTTATAAATTGGGCAAAGCTGAGAGAGAGTCTTATTTGCAAAAGCGTGCTGCAGTAATAGTTCTCCAAGCTGCTTTCAGAGGCATGAAGGCACGAGAACTGTACAGACAAGCAAAAGCAGCACGTGTTATTCAGTCATTGTGGAGAATGAAACGAGAGAAACAAAGATTCCTGCAGTTAAAAAGATCTGTTACTACATTGCAGTCACACCTGAGAAAATACCAACAAGTAAAAAGATACAAAGAGATTAAAAATGCTGCCTGGGTAATTCAAACCCGCTATAGGGCACACGTGGCCACTAGAAAAGCAGCTGCTGCTTTCCAGAGGGTGCGCCTGGCCACCGTTGTTCTCCAGTCTGCCTACAGGGGGATGCAAGCCAGGAGACAGGCTCGTATCCTGAGATCCGTGATCACAATTCAGTCCAGTTTTCGTGCTTATGTCGCCCGGAAGAGATTTAAAAACTTGAGAGATGCCACAGTGAAGATTCAAGCTCTTGCAAGGATGAGGCAAGTCTATAGGCATTACTGCACACTCAGGGAAGCAACCATTTATGTCCAGAGAAGGTATCGCTCTCGGAGATGTGCTCTTCAATTTAAAGAAGATTATAGAAAATTGAGGAGAGGTTGCATAAGAATTCAGGCTCTAGTTCGAGGCTATCTTGTCAGGAAACAAATACAGAAGTGGAGGGAAGCTGCAATATTACTTCAGGCCTGCTACAGAATGAAACGGGACCGGCAACGGTACTTAAGCATCTATAGTGCTGCCATTGTCATTCAACAACGTTATCGTGGCTGCAAAAAGACCCAGTGTCACAGGCAGGAGTTCTTGCAAGTTAGAAAAGCAGCTGTGTGCTTACAGGCAGCCTACAGGGGTTATAGAACACGCAAAAAGCTCAAACTTGAATGCAGAGCTGCTATTAAAATTCAGACTGCTTTTAGAGCTCATGCTGCACGAGTGAAACACAAGGCAGTGGTTCAAGCCTCTATTGTGATTCAGAGGTGGTACAGAAATTGTAAGGGTGCTAAGAGGCAAAGACTGAACTTCTTAATGACAAGAGCAGCAGTGCTTTCTTTACAAGCAGCTTTTCGTGGCTGGAAGGTGCGAAAGCAGATTGGAAGACAGCGTGTTGCTGCTACTAGGATACAGTCTACCTTCAGAAAATTCATGGCTGTGAAGGAATTCAGGCTTGTGAAGCATGCTGTGCTAACCATCCAAAGGCATTACAGAGCCAAGGTTCTAGGCCAGAGACAACGGCAAGAATACGTTCAGCTGCAAAATGCTGCAGTGCGTCTTCAGGCACTATGGAGGGGGAAAGCTGTGAGAAAAATGATTCAGAAGAAACATCATCATGCAACGATTATTCAATCCTATTACAGAATGCATATAAATCAACTAAAATACAAGAAACTAAGACAAGCCACTTTGGTGATTCAGAAATACTACAGAGCCTACTGTATGAAAAAAACCCAACGTGCAGTATATCTAAAAACTAAGGCAGCTGTGTTAGTCTTACAGTCTGCTTACCGTGGGATGTCTGTGAGGAGACAACTGAACAAACTAAACAAAGCTGCTATGACCATACAAGCTGCCTTCAAATCTTACCTGGTCAAGAAAGAATATGAGAGACTTAGATCTGCAGCTATAGCCATTCAAAGGCACCAGAGAATGACTGACTTACAAACCAGGAGGAACATTATCCTTGTGCAGGCCACAGTCAGAGGATACATCCAAAGGAAGAGGTTTCACAGAATGAAAGAAAGCACAATTAAAATTCAGGTACTCTGAATGAATAGTACTGGGATTTGGGCATTTTGTTTTGCATTTGTAGGTGTTTTGAGGATTTACTGCTCTTGAAAACCACAGTTTTAAAGCTAAAGTAGAATCAGTTTCTGAAGTGTATTACAGGGCAGATGTATAAAGCCTACTACCACAGTACACAGAAATAAGGTTCTTTAAGACAACTGAATTTCACCTCTAAATATTAGTGGCATAATGAATGTTTTCTTTGATGGGAATATGAATGAAAACTGGTGTACTGTATGAGAGGGCACTGGTAGTGGGTATAAAGTGACATAAATGGCAAAAATAATGATTCCTACATTCTTAAGGACTCATGTTTAGGAAGGTGTGAGTAAATCAATCATGTTAGTCCTCCTAGGTTTACTAATTGGCCCTAGACTAACTGAAGTGCCTAACATTTTGAAGAGAAATTTAAGGAGGGAAATTCCCCCAAATCAAGGAAGAAAGGGAAATAAATCATCTCTCATAATAATTTGTGGCCCTGAAAATCCTGATCTAATGGGTATCCTTCCAACCCAAACCATTCTAGGATTCTATAAGAATTTCTTAGGTTGGTTTTACTCTCTTGTTGGAGACCGCGTGCTCTGCTTAACTGATAGAAATCAGATGTGCTTTCCTCGCCTCCGTGTTTTGGAGGGGTTGGGAGCTGCTTAGTTATTTCCTGAATGTTTAACTTATACATCCTGAACAATATAGGGATGGTTACTTTCCTTAGAAGGTAGAAAAGAAGAATTATTTTTGACATTGGAAATACGTTTATTTATATTGTTGTTTTTATAACAAGCCAGAGAGTACAGCTGTACATAGAAGTATGCAAACTTTCCCAGCTGATATGACGCAAGTGGTGAAATATTCCAAGTTTGTCTTTTTCTTTGAAGGCCTCTTTCCGTGGATTTATTCAGAGAAAGAGATACCTTCTGTTCAAGTTTTCTGCTGTGTTAATACAGCAGCACTACAGAGCCCATCGGCTGCGAAATATTGATCAACGCAGATTTCATCAAATGAAAAAAACTGCCATTACAATTCAGGTAATGATAAAAGTGTTTTTTATTGAGTGTTTGTTTTGGTTTTTTAATCTCTTGTATTTGTTTCTTCACAATATAGTTATTTTTGCAGTCTAATATTAAAGAGTGGCATTTGTGGTATTTTCCCTGAATATGTTTCACTTGCTTTTGAAAACATCTTCTAGTTGTGAAAAATTTAATATTTGTAGTGTTTTAGAGATAGAAATCCTAAAAATTGTTCTTGTTGATGTGATATTTTTAGTTTTGTTCATTCCATTAACAGTTCTGATTTTTTAATTATTTTTATTTCTCTAATAGGCAGCATTCAGAGGTTATAAAGCCAGGCAGTGGGTTAGACAAGTGAGAGCAGCACAAGTCATCCAAGCCTGGTTCCGAGGTCACAAGGCACGAAAGGAATACATGTCTGTGCTCAGAGCTACCCTTGTTATCCAGAGTCACTGCAGAGCCAGACAGCTGCGGACTCGGTAATACCAAATCTGAGATACATCACTCTACTTTTCAAAGCTTTTATTATGTAATTCTTTTGTGCTGCACTGCTCTCTTTAGAACTCTTCATGTTCTCAGGCTCTGCCCCTGCAGCATCCTTGTAACGTGCGTGAGTATAACCCTATTGGTGCAGGTGGGGTTATTCTTTTGCACAAGATTTTCATTGCATTTAATTGTTTTCCTGGCATGGAAACTGTTTCACAAGGTTAAATTGAAGCTCTAGAAAGAGTAGGCCTTGATCTTTTTTTCACTCTTCTATTTTGCAAGAAAAATATTCTGGATATTGTTAAAATTCCAGCATACAACTTGTAGGTTGAAAAACTGTTTCATTTTAATCCACAATGGAATAGTTAAAGTGGTTTATGTTTACTTTGTTATGAGATCAGCCTGACAGCACATCTCATTCTGAACTATGCCATGCCAATTAGCAGTAGGGGATGCTGTTCAGTGATTCAAGGTCCTCCCTCAGCATCCCTGCTTTTTAAACATCTCTGCCTCTTCCTGTTATTATCCTTTTATGGACCTGTTGTATGTCATTCTGTCCAATTCCTTTCAAACTGCTGTGTCCCTCCCCAGCCTCCTTTGGCAGTAAGTTAGGGAAATACCTCCTATGGGAAACCAGAAAGTATCCTCTGTTTAAAATCAGTCTTTCTGCCAGTGTTGCTGGCGATTCCCATTTTCTAGTGTTCCAAGATCTGGTTGAGAACAGCTCTGCTTTCCCAACATTTATCTTAATGATTTCATAAACCATCACTGTTTTCTTACTTAAAAACATTTCCATGATAGGTTTTTGAAAATGAAGTCCTGTGCTCTTACCATCCAAAGAGCCTGGAGAGAGACCCGTGCTGTGCGAATGCTTCGACAGCAGTTTCTGGCAACCAGGAGTGCTGCAGTTAAGATTCAGTTGGCATACAGGCAGTACAGGGCCAGGAGACTTCTAAGAGAGGTATGTTTTCACTGGCACTCTGCTGTGCCATGGTTACTTTAAAAGTTTTCAATATGTTTGAGTGATTTTTGTCATCAATGTGCAGAAGCATAGAAAAGGTGGAATGGGAGCAAAAATTTTTCAAGTCTAAGATATTCAATCTTCAAAATATTAAATATCCTTTTTTGCTTTAAGCAACAGGGACAATTGTTGATTTTGAATGGTTCCAATTGTTGGATTACTCCTCTATATACTGATACCAAACTAAAATGCCAAATTTTCTGCTGGCTTTATTGCTTGCAAAAGTTTAAGCCCATATTTTGATCCCCTTTAGGTAAGTGAAAAGACCTTCCAAACTGTGAAAGTGCATTTTATATAAACTGCTACTTTATGAGTTTACTTGTATTTTTTATTACATTTTTGTTCTTACGGTGGAATAAAACCCTAGAACTAAAAATAATTGTATATTGATCCTGACATGAATGAACAAAAGTTGAATTATCAGTGCATTCTTTAGTATCTTTTTCAGAAGCACCAGGCTGCATGTCTGATCCAAAACGCATATAGAGGTTTCAAGGCAAGAAGGAAATTTGTTCAACAAAAAGCTGCTGCTGTAATTATCCAAAAACATCTGCGGGCTTGGCAGGAAGGCAGGCTTCAATTTATGAAATACAATAAGACTAGAAGAGCTGTCATTAAACTGCAAGCATTTGTCCGGGGTTATTTAGTCAGGAAAAAGGTTGGTATAATTCAAATTAAAACTTTGCTTTGGATGTAAGCTATCTCTAGAGCTGTTTTACCATTAATTCTGACTGGCAAGGAGAGGAAAACTTGATTACTTGGTGTTAAAATCAAGTTCTTGTTGGCTGCTTTGAGGATTGGGCAGGTCAGAATAGATCAAACAGTCTGAGCCTTTTCTTACAATCCTTTAGAACTAAAGTAGATTTTCGCTGTTGGGTGTTGTTTTAGCTTCTGAGATCTTTGTGGCTTACTGATATTTCTGCATCCATAGGCTTGCAATAGGATTGTTTTCTGCTATGTATTGATGATGTTTCTTACAATCACTTCTCTATGTTACCATTTGGATTAGAGACCTAGTACTGCAGAGAGGTAGCTTACTTTAGTTCTGAGGTGATTTTCAGTATCTTGTTAGTATAATGTATTGTATTAATATAAGATATTAATATAGTAGTATATTGCTGTGGACTATGTTTTTTGTGTGGACATCCAGCTACCTCAGAGTATTAAAATTTATGATGTTCCCTGTTTTGTTTTCCTTCTACAGATTGCAGAACAGAAACAAAAGAGACTTCTTTATTTTACAGCAGCTGCACATCATCATATTTCTGCAACTAAAATTCAAAGGGCCTACAAGAGACACCTCACCTTAAAACTTGCACAAACTCAGATCTCTTCTGTTCTTATAATACAGGTTGGTCTGATAAAGGCTGAATGATTTGTGTAACAGTCTAACTTGTTTTCTATGAGCTAAACTGTAGCACTAAGATAATGTAGTTCCTTTACATGTGAAAATAAAGCTAAATTATGGAGACTATGTATTAAATAATGCTGCTTATACACAGCTAAGCAAGCTCTGGAGGTTTAAGGATTTTAAAGCTGAGGATGGATGGGAAAGTTTGTTTCCTTCAGACCCTCAAGCTAGCTAAAGAAATCCAAGTGCTGTCTTAGCCTATTTCTTTATATCCTATTGGAGGTAGAAAGGATCAGACACAACAAACTGTAAGATTTGTGAAATGTAGAGCATCTCCTTACATGAACAATCCTTGGGATACTGTGATTTATTTGGTTGGATGCTTCTGATCTGCCAGTGGTATCAGAGGTTAGGTTGCAGCATTTTAATAAAACCAGGTTTTACTTACCTAAAAATAACAAAATCAGGTCTGTATTGCAGCACTACCAGTTGTAAAAATGACTTTCAGCTCTCCAAACTGGCCATTAGCTTGGTTCCAGTATGGGAGACCAGCAGTGGATAAATGGAGAGGCTGAAATAGGATCTCTGAAATAGCTGTTTACTGATCAAGGATGTCATGGTAAATTTTGCCCTACTACTTCTCCATATACACAAATATGGTATTTCTCCCCATAAGTTAGATTCTCCCTTTAAGGCAAGAGAAAATGGATGGAAAAAAGGGTTGTTTTGCTCTGACTTGGCACACAGTACCCTGTCTCCCTTCTTTGTTCATAGAGGGGAAGAAACAGAGCTGGGAAATGAGAAGAGTGGAGTGGTGGTTCTCCTTAAAAGCCAGCCAAGAGAAAGAGAACTCCTGGGGCATAGTAATGCTGGACACAAGTGTAAATTGGGAGAGTTACATATTTTATCTTTTGGTCAGCCTTGAAGTGGTCAGACAGTTGGTCTGGATGATCATTGTAGGTCCCTTCTAAGTGAAAGACGATTCTATCAGTCCCCTCTACCCTTCTCTCCTCAGAATACTTTCCTAGTGGCTCCTAGTTAAGATTTCATTCTGCAGTCTTGCATTTCAGCTACCCAAGGCCAATCAGAGTCATGGAGGTTACTTGGGACTGGTGATGTTTATAGTGCTGAGCACAGGTGAAAACACTCTGTTTTTATCAGGGCTTATTTAGGGTGGGAAAAGGGAACCTAGGGGGAAGGATTTTAAATAAACAGAAAGGTACTTTAATTTTAAACAGAGATGGTTCAGAGGAAAAATGCAACGGAAGAGATTTTTAAGCACTTACCAAGGAGTGGTTTGGTTACAACGTGCAGTTCGGGGCTGGCTGAGCCACAGGAATGAGGCGGCAGCCGTAATCCAGAGAAACGTGCGGAGGTTCCTCGCCTGCAGGCGCAGGAGGAGATTTGCAGTGGGAATAATTAAATTTCAGGTAAACACTTCTTGTAAGAAAATAACAGGTTTGGGTTTGTTTATTTTTATTATCTGCTTTTTTTTCTCATGGGTTTTTGGGGAGAGGAAAGCTCTTTGCTTTGGTTGATGACTTTGTCAGTGAAATTGCAAGCCAAGTCAGCTTTGGTTTAGCCATGAAAGCTGAAGGCAAAGAGATCATGAAGGAATACTAAGCAAATAATGATTGAGCTGACTTAGGTGAGAGTGTGTGTGGACCTGAATATGCATGGATTTTTTTGCCTTTTGTCTTGAAAGTCCAATATTTGAAAGATAAACACTGAGTGTCAATGACTTAAAATTGAATACCTAAGGTCACTCAATACTTTGTCAGATGTGTAAAACTGATTTGGAATGGTGACGGAAGTTCTGTTGTCTTGTCTCTCTTTTACAACTTTTTCTCTTTGTGGAATTCCTTTTCTGTAGGCATTGTGGAGGGGATATTCTTGGAGAAAGATGACTGACACAGCAAAAACCAGAGCTTTAAGACGCAGTTTAGAAAAGGCCAATGAAAAAAGCAGAGAAGAAAACAAATTGGGCAACAGAACTGCAATTGCAATTGACTACCTTCTAAAATACAAACATTTCTCCTACATTCTTGCAGCACTAAAGCATCTTGGTCAGTATTTTGTTTTATTATAACTGATGAAGTTTTAGAATGATAAGAACTGGATTTTTTCAGCTGAGGAGAGTTCATAAGAGTATTTTGGCTTTATGCATGACTATAAAACGTGAGTATTAGAGGGTATAATGGAGGGTTTTCCAGACTAAAATTAGATTGATTTAAGAACAGTACTTAAATGGTTATGGAAAGAAAGGAAATCCTGTATGATTCCTCTAATTTCCATTCAGTCCTAGTAGTGCTATATCTAACATAAGTTTGTTATCATTTTTACTATGTTCTCTGTGGATCATTTCATCTGCTTAATTTTAAGTCTGGAATACTAAAACTGTTGTTTTAGAAATGCTTACTTAAATCAATAATTGCAATTTTTACTTTGCACTTTTATTTAAAAATACAGAAAATCATGATTTGCAATTATTTTGCTTGTACTTCAGAGTTTTCTTTTCTCTATTTATTTTTCTTTAATTGTTTTAGAGGTGGCTACCAGGCTGTCCCCACAGTGTTGTGAAAATATGGCCCAGAGCAAAGCAATGTCCAGTATTTTTGTTCTGATTCGAAGCTGCAACCGGAGTGTTCCATGCATGGATGTGATCAGATACTCAGTTCAGGTTCTACTCAATGTTTCAAAGGTAGCTTGAATATTTTCTTTTGCAGGTTTACAAGCAGGAGGGAGAGCTACGTATACATATTGTGAAGTAGTACACACTACTTCCTTGTAGTACTTGTTTATCCACAAAATTTCTGAATAAATCTGGAACAACAGAAGTAGTAGTTTTGAATAAAAATAGGTTCTGATTTTTCACTGTTATTTTGAAACCAATTATTTATTTACCTTGTAATAGTTACATGGAGGTTATTGGTGAAAAAAATTTAATGGCCTTAAGGCATTGTGAGGTATCACAAGTGTTTTTAAATTTCTCTTAAATTATTCTAATTTATTTCTTTATTTTAAATATAAAATCAGTTTCTATGGGTTTGTAAACAAGAGAGGAAGCACAAAAGGCACCTTTTTATAATCTGTTACAATTGTGTAAATACAGAAGCGATTTGTATTGCTTGGATACCAGTTTGGCTACAAATTTACTCAAGGGGAGAATATGGGCATTGTTTTTTCCTCTAACCTCTAAATAGTAACCTGTAAATTAAGGATATTTTAAAGATCTGTCGGTCAAGAAGCTCTCTTGTCTCTTTCTTGTTTAACAGTATGAAAGAACTACTCAAGCAGTTTATGAAGCTGAAAATTCTGTAGATACTTTACTAGACCTACTGCAAATATACAGAAGTAAAGCTGGGGACAAAGTTTCAGAGAAAGGAGGAAGCATTTTCACAAAGACCTGTTGTTTGCTGGCCATCCTCTCAAAGGACTCAAAAAAAGCTTTGGTAAGACCTAAATGTTTTGACATAATTTAAACATTTGATCATTTAATTAAACATACTTTTCTTGCATGTTTTGGTGGTGGTATTTTTTTTTCCTCTCCCGTACCTGTTATGGCTGTAATATTAATTTCAACTAAACTGGTTTTAAAAAAATGCATTTGCAAGAGGGTGAACACACTCATATTTTCTTGATTTAAGCTGCTTTTGAACTTGCAGTATTGACTGTGTGCTGTATTCACCTTTCCTCAGGAAATCCGAGGCATGCCAAGGACTGTTTCGTGCATCCAGAAAATCTATCAACTCACAGTTCGGAAACACAGGATGGATGCAGAGAGAATGCTCGTGAGGCAGAAAACAAACACTGCCTTAGGTGGGAGCTCCTCTGTTCCAGTAGTTCCTCGAAGAATAAAAACAGTTTCAAGGTAAGAGCTTAAAAATTAGTCTTCTATTTCTGCTGTGACATTGAAATATTTTAATGCAAGCCACTAATCTTTTCAAAGGATTAAACCAGACTGGGTCTTGAGGAAAGATAACATGCAAGAAGTTGTGGATCCTCTGCAAGCACTTGTGATGCTGATGGACACACTTGATATTGCCTGCTACTGAAATGTAAATAATGTATAGGAAGATGTATTTGTACAGTATGTATGTAGTAAATGGATAAATGATTTTGGAAAAAACAAGTAAGTGTTTAACTACCATTGGTAATGTTTGCTGTTAACATTTTGGTGACTTTTTGTACTGCATACAGTTTTAAAACCCTATTTTGTACTATTATCAACAGCAATTGCACAATAAAATCAATTCACTGGATTATACTGGTGCAGTAATAAATGTATTGTTGTCACACAGCTGGAAATATTACAAATAGCATGGGATTCTTCACTCTGATTAGATATTGTAGAGTTCTATTAAAAGCAGTTGTTCGTGGGGGAATAGTAATGTCTGATCTAAAGAAGTGTAGAAAGGAAGGCTTGGGCTGTGGATTTCAAAAACTGGCTGGTTTGGGGGAGCTTGAGTCTACTTTAGTAATGTCTTGAGGGATCATGTATGGCAGCAAGAAAATATAATTTCCCTATTTTGTAAACATTACAAGATAGTGATAAAACAACAGGATGTTGTAGGGGTGAATTAGAAATTCTGACCTGACATTTTAAGGGAGGTGATCTGTAAGTTTTTTCTTCCTATCAAGTGAGCAATACATACAAGCATGCATCTCCTCTACCTGAATGGATTTTATTCATCACAGCATCACAGCATCGCCATTCATTCTGTTCTCTTCTGCATTCTTAGAATTGCATTTTTTTGACAAAGGCCAAGAACATGCAAACTGTAAAATTATACCCTCTCATTTCCAAATTTAAGCATTATATCTGTAAAGATGATAAATCAACTGAGCAACTGATAGCTATTAGTCAGTGAGGTGACTGTAAAAGNAGACACTGTAAATCTTGACATGAAAAGCCTTTGTTAAGCAACTTCCCTTTGTTCAGAAGAAAAGCTTTTCTTAAACAACTTCACTTTATTAAATTTAAGCATTATATCTATAAGGATGCTAAATCAACTGATAGCTATTAATCAGTGAGGTGAGTGTAAATGTGGTTCTTTTTTATTTATGGTTTTATTTAAAAAAAGACTTGGAAAAGGCTTGCTGTATTCAACACAACTCAGACAGGTAATAATTGTGGCTATGCTGTTCACATAAGAAACTCCAAAATCACAGTTATCAATAGCATTCAACTGCCTGATTTACACAGGGCTTGTCTGGAGGATGAGGGAATTGTCTATTTCCTCTGTTTTCAGCCAAGGTAAATAATCTGATAACAAAATGCCCTTTAAACTTGGGCCTCTGGAGGTTGTGAGGGGAACAGTGATCAGCAAGTTGAAATTGTTTCATAAGCTCATTGCTTGATTTCACTGTAAAATGATAAATTACAGATGGCAAAGTGTGTCAGATGGAATCCTGCCTAAGTGCTAAGGTATTTGGAGAAGTAATGTAAATGAAAATAGTGTTTTCAGTGAATTAACTTGTTACAAAATGCCATAGACATTAAGGCATTTGTTGAATACATTTGAAAATCCAGTTAATTATTTACAAAAGTAATACTTAGGGAGCTCTCATAGGTGGTGGAAACTGTAGATGGAGAGAGTAATGAAGATGAGATTGAAAAGCTGTTTTATCTTCCTGGTTACTGTGTGTTCAGGCAAACTCTTTGCAGAAGGTAAATACACTGAATTCTCTTGTGCATTGAATTTAGACTATGCAGCCTTGGTAACTTAAGTGCAATGTCTTTCATCTCTTTACTGAGTAAACACTGCTTTTTAAGTTTCAATACAATCCTGTTGTGGCATGGCTGATGATCACAATTCAGCTGTCGCTGGTTCCTGTCTGAGCCTCCAAACTGTAATATTGAAATGTCCAGACTTTACTTCAGAAGAAATTTTGTGAGAAAAGTCTTTGAGCTGTTTTGAGGCACTTACACAAATTGACGATTGTACTATTGAAACATTGTATATATTGAAGCATCTTGGGGCTTGAAATATTTTCACTTTGTTACAAAGCAAAATAGTGGAGGTTAAATGGGACTTGCAGAAGTTAATCTGGGATGGTCCTGCATTTTCTGTCCCGATTTTCAGCACTGATTCCTACTTTTGGTTTTTTTTGGTGGATTTTGCTTATTCTGGTTTTGTTATTTTGGGATTTCCTTAAGTAACCTAATGTCATATTCAGCACTACTCTTTGAAAATGTTTTCTCCTATTACTGGTGAATTGGTGGGGTTTTTTTTTATTCGGCTTATTTTTCTTTAATCTCCATTTCTTATTTATTTTCTCTTGACTGTTCTTAAATTCCTTTTCTTAAGCAAGTCTAACTCCTCTATTGCCTTCTAGCAGCTTGTCCCACTTTTCTGGTGACATTTTCTGAATCGAGAAGCTGAGGCACTGCTTATCCTAACACTTGTCCCTGAATTATACAGTAGGCTTTGGTGTCTTTGTGCAGCAATGGGTTCTCATGCTTCTGGGCAAAATGGAGTAAAATAAAGGAGTCCTGCATCAGTTTTGCCCAGTTCACCTTAGGAGGTTTTATTCTACAGCTGATATTTTACCCTGTGAACCCTATGGGCAAAAGCTCATAAATTTGTAGTATGTCATTCTTTCAGCAGGTCTCAAAAGGCTCTTCGTGCTTGTAAGTATTCAGAATTTTGTTCTTGCTTGAAAGCCTGAATCAGGCAGGATGATATTAGATAAATTAATTGAAAAACATTCATATCTGGGCCGGAATTTTTAGTGGGAAATATATTGATCTTTTTTTGCAGATACGCCTTGTGATTTGCCACAGATAGAGAATGGAAACGTTGCCCAGTACTATTACAGTTTCAAAAGTCACTATTTCCCTATGTCTAAAGGAAAAAAGCTGTCCTATTCTTGTATTGTTGGTTACACAACTGAAAGCGGGACTCAAGATGGAAGAATAACTTGTACAGAAAAAGGATGGTCTCCAGTGCCACAGTGCTACAGTGAGTTAGCTTTATTCATCTCCTCATTGCTTCCAGCTGGAACATTTCTGGGCTAGTTTTCCTGGGATATCTAGAAAAAGAAGTTGCATAACACAAAGGATAAAATCTACAGGGTGCAATCATTTATTTCCAGACTACATACGTTTATATATGGAATAATTTAGCAATAATTCATATTTTAAGGATATTTACCCATTTATATATTTTTATAAATATATAAAGTTTTCCAGTTTTCATAGTCTGGGAAACCTATTAGTTTTCCCTTAGATGTATAATTTCTTGAGTCTCTCTACCTCTAGATTCCTTGGCTGTATTCCATATGGTTACTGGTGGTTTGATGCATTGTTTGATGACTGGAGCAGAATTTCTTCAATAGCTTGAGAAATTCAGATTAGATCAGTTGGCTCCAAACCCCTTTTTTTGCTTGCAGGAGAGCAAAAATATTCCATTCTTTCTGACCAAGCTGTCTTCTTTCCTTCAGGAAAATGCACCAAGCCTCTCTTGGAAAATGGCTCTTTTTACAGTACAGAGATGGACTTCAAAATCCATGAGGAATTGCAATACAAATGTAATCCAGGCTACCACACCCCAAGTGGTGCTACTGAAGATATAGTGCAGTGTCAGCCACAAGGATGGTCCTTCCAGCCAAGCTGTACTAAAAAACTCGGTAGTATTCTGCATTTTTCTCTCTCCTTTCTAATCTATTGCAGATGTATACAATCCCAGTGTCCTTGCTGCACCTGTAGGGCCAAACTGCCTATGACAGGCTGTCACTTGAGCACTGCTAAAGCAAGTTCTCAGCTCTGCCTCTGGGGAAAAACTTGTCAGGTTTCACATGCCGCTGGCTTTGCGCGTCTGTAAAGGTATGTAAAATGATACATGTAAAATGACACGTGTAAAATGAATCAGTAGAGGTGAAATCACACTCAAATCAATACACTGCCACACAAACTCGCTGTTCCAAATGACGAGTGAAAAACTCGTCCCAAAAACCGCGTTTGTAGCCACTCGTTATTTACCACGCCTTTCCCTGGGATATGGCCGCTTTTAAGGTGTATCTGAGGGAAACTCCGGCACGGCCGCTGCA
>VWZU01016428.1:962651-977729 GCA_013397095.1 Sterrhoptilus dennistouni | reverse complement strand
TTCTTTTTTTTTTCTTCGCTTTAAACGCGGCTCCACAGAAGCCTCGGGTCCTGCCGCGCCCAACTGCTTTGCCTTTTTTATTTTAATGTTTTTATTTTGCGGGTTTTCTTTTCTCACTGATCTGTCTCCCTGTGTCAGGGACAGGCGGCCCCACCGGGCTGGTTGGACCCACAACTGAACCCCGGAGCTCTTAGGCCCCTCCTTGTGCTGCAGACCCGGTAAAACGGGCTGAGAAAAGCAACAGGGCGAGCTTTGATGTCCTGCTGAGCCCAGGACTGGACTGAGGGCAGCTGGCACTAACCCACCCCAAAAATACAACAAAAAAAACCCTTGGCAGAGGGTGATTTTTGGGGTTGAGACTGCAGGTATTGGTGGTAGTCACTCTTGTTTTGAGTGTGTTCAGTCTCTGCTGTGGAGTGGGGATAACAGAGCCCTTCCCGGGCTGGGGGCTTGATCCTGGCAGTCAGACCCCACAGACACTTCCTAACTCAGGAATGTCGGCCTTAAGCACGCGTGGGAGTGAGCAGTTGCACAAACAAAGTGATGTAGAAAGGTGAGGAATTGAGAAACAGCTGACCTTTCATGCCCCAAGCGGTTCCTAAGCGACGCTCTGGGCTCTGGAAGATAATACTGCTTTTTATTTACCCAGCAAAGACGTGTTTGTTGTTACAACAGACGTGTGGATGGTTCTCTGGGCTGCAGCCTCTTGGTGTTCCCAGTGTGAGGGACCTTCTGGGGAAATCTTATGACCTGTTCCCAGAGAGGTTGGTGCAGTGGAGCCTTCCCAGTGTTGATGCTGAGCCCCAGGATGACCTTGGTGCCTCACTGAGCTGGTGTCACATAGGGTTTTGCTGGGGATTAGGTGGTTTTGAGCTGTGAACTTCAGTCTCGTGCTTGTTCCCCTGGTTGGGCTGATCCACTGCAGGCACGGCTCTCATCTCTGCCTGGCTAACACATCACTCCAGCACCTCTTTGATGGGTTTATTTGTGTGGGAACAGCCATACTCTATCCCTGTGCTGTCTCTCTTGCTCGCTGTCCCCTGTACCATCCCATGTCACTGACGTGTGGCCCGGTACCAGGTTCCAGTGCTGCCCCATGCAGGGAGAACGTGCCTGCTCTTCTGTATGTCACAGTGCCAGCACTCCCTCGGGGCTAGTGAGACTGTCTGTGTTCTGCCTTCCTCTCCCAGACCTCTCCATGGGCTGGGAAAAATAAAAGGGATGTTGTTAATACAGCTCAAGTGAGTCCCCTGCCAGGCTTGGGGGCTGAGGACGTGTGGTCCCCAAAGAGGATGGAGCCCTCTGATGCTGTGGGACCACTCTCTGCTCGCTGTGTTGGCTGGAGTGATGGAAAGAGCTTAGGAAAGTGGAGATGCCCCACAAGATTTTGGGAGACAGCCCCAGCTGGAGATACCTCATGGGCTTTGGGGGACAGTCTTGGGGAGCAGCTCGGGGCACAGCTCGCGCACAGTTACTACCGGCGGTTTCTCTACTAGCGGTTTTTCTTCTTGCTGGAGCAGGAAGCAGGTGACATGGGGTGCCACAAGGCCCCAGACAGTTTCTTAAGAGATAGTAGCAGGAAATCTTGCAGTTGGGGGGCAGGGCCCAATGGAAAAGGCAAGTGGTTTTAGGGACATTGCCCCAACCAGGCACCCACCAAGCAGGGTGGGAAGATGCCGGGCAGGATGCCGAGCCAAGCCAGAGCAGGCAGAAAGGGATTTCTCTCCAGTGAGGCAAGAACACACTGGTGGCCTGTTCCCAGCCACTGGCAGACAACAGTGCTGGCTGCTCCATCCCCCCACAGCCCCATCCCATCGCTGAGGGTTGGTGGGATTCCCTGGGATCACAGGGGAAGTGGGAAATTTGCACGTGTCAGAGTCCTGTTTGCTTTATTGGGCTGGACTTGCCTTTATTTGTTTAACAAGCCTGGAGACGCTCAAGAGCTGGGAGAGCTGCTTGTGGTGAGCAATGTTTAGCGTCTCCCACTTTCCAGCAGAATCTATTCTCTCTCCAAATCGTGCTGGGTCCTGCATGATTGGGACTGCCAGGGGGCTCAGACACCCCCACAGATCCCTGAGGCAGTTGTGGGAGACTGGTCATGGGCTTCTTTTTCATTCCGATCAAACCCTGAGTGTGTAAATCCCCCTGATGCTGCAGTGGAGGTTTTGAGCCTCCCTGGGGAACTGATCCATGCACCCCTGTCTGCAGTGCTGAGCCAGTGTGGTGACAGTTTCACACCCCTCAGGTCTGTCCCCTTTCCTGGGGCCCTGTGCTCTGGGGGTGTCTCCCCACCAAGAGCTGTGACAGTTCCTTTTCCCCCATGTTTATTTCCGGAGGCCTCAGTTGCTCAGGAGTGTCTTGAGAAAGTTTCGTGCAAACCACACCGTGTTCCCAGGGCAGCACTGGGTGTTGCCAGCACAGTGCCCTGGTACCAGGGCAAGGCATTTGCTACCAGCCCCGGGCTTCCCTCTTGCAAATTCAGTGTTAAATTAGAGCCCTCCCTGCCAGCAAGGCTCATCCCTCCTTGTAAAACCTGGGAGAGCCTCCCAGGGCTGTCTTTCAGAGTGTAACAGGGAGCAGTTCCCCCATCACTGGGAGCGTTGCACTGGGGTAGCTGGTGTTTAATTAGGAAATGAATTAAATTTCCTCTCGAGGCAGCTGCATGAAAAGCAGCTCCAGTCAAACAGGACGTGACAGGGATGCTGCAAGGAGGCTGCTTTGCATCCTCTTTGTATGAAGCCCAAATGTGTGCGCCAGATTTTGGGACCCGTGTGAATTTGCTGGCTCAGGCATCCTCAGAGCTCTTGTGTTTCTCTTTGAGTAACTGGGAATGTTGCTGCCGCCAACAGGCTTGATGCTGCGTGTAGGGCTGCAGGGAATTTCCTCGGACTTGAGGCTTCGGAATCTGTCCTGAAATCGCTGTTGGAGGGCTGGAAAATGAGGAGTGAGTCCTGACATGCTGTGCAGCTGGGCGTCCCCCCAGTCCTGGGATTGCTGGTCCTGCCAGATGGCTGAAGGTGCTGCGGAGGGAGAAGCATCTGGTTGTGCCCCAAATCCTGTTTCAGGGTAGGAGCAGCAATGCAGTTCTGCAGAAGTCCTCATCCCAAGCGGGCATCTCTGCAGACAGAGGCTCCTCTGCCTTCCCTGGGTGTAGAAGAGAGGGATGGCACGGGATGCCTGTGCAGGGGGCTGATTCCTGCTTCCCCCGCTGCCCTCCCCAGAGGTTGTAGCTGCTCCTAACGAGGCTCTGCCGGCTAATCCTGTCCCAGCGCGGTGGGAGAGCTGCTGGCCTTGCAGGACAGGATGCAGCAGCTTAGAGAAATTAGGGGCATTTCCGCTGCCCAGCTCCAGAGCCACGAGTCTTCTCACATCCCAAACCCTCTTGCCTCACGTTGCTCAGCCCAAAGGGGACTTTGGGGCAGGAAGGATGCCCTGCCATGGGGTGCTTTCCCCATAGATGGGCAGGATACGGCTGCTGGAGGATCGGATGCATTTGTTTTCCTCTCTGGGAGGCAGAATGATGTCTGCCCGCGGAGTTTCTGTGATTTGGGGAAGGCGCAGGCAGCCTGGCATGCTGTGCTGGAGGAGCTGCCAGCCACCGCGGGGGTGGGGGATGCTGCGGGGCCGGGTCATGGCTGGGCTGGGCTGGGCTGGGCTGGGCTACCCTCGCACCGAGTGCTGCTGCCTTCGCAGGGTCAGTGCCTCCCTCACCGCCGTGACCTGTGCCTGCTGTCCTGAGACATCTGTCCAATCTGCAGGACTTCCCATCCCCCCGCCAAAAATTCATGGCACCAGCATCTCAGGGAGCCCGGGCTGCCAGGGCTTTGTTGGTATGGGTGGGAGCAAAGCCCTCCCTCCTCCTCCTCCTCTCCCGGGAGTGCTGCCAGCACCACTTGCTGGGTGCTCCCTCTGGCTTTGTCCTGAGCTATCGGTGTGGAGCAGCCCCACAGTGCTGCCAAGGGCACTGGCAGTGTGGGTGCTCCAGAACCCCTCACCCAGGGTCGAGCCAGGGCAGAGATCTGGGGAAGTGCTGCCTTCCTCCAGGCTCCAGCAGCTCCTGCCTTTTGTCCTTATTTTGGGTATTGTCTGTCCTCACCATTGCTTGGGATTTCTGCCTGGGTGGAGGATGCTATCACACCCTGTGAACCTGCTGCCACTTGGGCACGGGGAGGGGGGACAGGAGGGCAGAAGGGGCGAAGGCAGAGGAGTCACAGTCCTCCTCTCAGGCAGGGAATCCACAGCTGGGCTGTTGCACTGGGCGTGTGAAGCTGAGACACGTGGAGAGCAAGTCCTGCATGCCAGTGCTGAGGCATCTCAGGATCACCTTCACTCCTGGCAGATGTGCTGGGTGCTGCCTGCACCTCCCTTCCCAGGGCGTTGTCAAGTGGTGCTGGGGTGGCAGCCAGCCTTGACCATTAAGGAAGGGATTGTGCAAGAGGATGGGCCTTTATCAGAGCTTTATCAGTGTTGGGCTTAGCAATTGTAAATGCGCCACCCCGGCCCGTGTGGGACCATGTGCCATACCAGTGTGTCAGATACGGGGTGTCAGCACTCCAGGACCCAGGTTTTCCCTGAAGTGGGCAAAGGTGATTTCATGGCAAGATGCAAGAGTGGTGTGCAGAGGGTAAAGGGTGCATGTGTGGGAGGGCAAATTCCTGCAGTGCCTGTCCTCAATGATGCTATGAGCACCAACAGAGAAAAAATTATCTTGGATGAAAGATTAAATACTAGCCCCCTTGGTGAGGAATATTCCACCAGGTTAAGTGAGACTTGGTTGCTGGGAGGGCCCAACCGAAGCTCAGGTTCTGGTGGTCAAGGTGGAATCAAACCATTTTATATATAACTTGTAAAAGTGGTATTGGGTGCTAGGGTCAGAGCAGTTCTGACAGTGCCACATGCAGGTGTCTGGTTTGTGTCACCTGGTTCTTCTGATGCTTCCTGGACATCCCACTCCTGCTGGGTGAGCCAAGGCAGTTCCTGTATGCCAGGCCCCCAGGGATGCTTCTGCTTCTTCCTGCTGCTCCCCATGTGGGGAGCTTAGAGGGCACCAAGTGAGTGGCTGTGCCTGCTCCAGCATGGTTCCCTGGCTCCAGGTGCCGGTGGATCCACAGGTCAAGGTGAAACCCGGTGCTGATGAGCTGGGTGTTGTCTCCTGAAGAGGTGAACATCCCAGTCGCATCAGTGCAGTGGAGCTGGTTTCTGTTTTGCAATCCTGGAAGGTCATGCTAGGGCATGGAGGTGCTTCAGCATTACAGCTGCTCCATCTGGATTCCAGCTGCCTGCCCAAGCCCTTTGTACCCCTTCCTGCTGACAGTGGCTGTGGGGTGTTCTGGGGTGGGGGATCTCCCTCAGCCCATGGCTGGGTGTGCCATGGAGAGGGGCTACAGCTGGCAAGGGGGTGATGGAGGGGACCTGTGCCAGCACCTGAGACTTCTCCAGTAGCCAAAGCTTCCTGAGTGGAACAGGATGGAGTGGGGGTGCTTCCCAGCAGCCTGGGCTGTGTTTCCTCCTCCTCCTTCATGGCAGTTGCAATCCTGATCCCAAAAGGAAGAGCATGGTCTGGGAACACACATATAGATACCATGTTTCTTCAATGTTTCACTGCAATTAGTGTGCCCTGCCCCAATTAATTAATTAGAGCCCAGGACCATAGGGTGTTTGGCACCCTGCATCCCATCTTGAGGTGTCAGTGCCTACCCGAGGATGGTGTCCCTGCCGCTCCAGCAGCTGTCTGGGGTTCCTGGTGCTGTCCTGGGTGTTGGGGGGTCCGGGAACAGTTCACCCACAGATTGTTCCCACTGCAGGAGGAGCTGAGACCTCGGCTGTGCCGCATGAAGAAGGGCCCTGATGGCTACGGCTTCAACCTGCACAGCGACAAGAACCGCCCGGGGCAGTACGTGCGCGCTGTCGACCCCGGCTCCCCGGCTGAGGCTGCAGGGCTGGCCCCTCAGGACCGCATCATCGAGGTGGGCTGGGCTGGGGGGAGTCTGAGGGATCTCTCTGAAAAGCTTGCCACTCCCTCACATCCTGGTGCCTGGGAGACAGCTGCCCTTGGTCAGGAAGGCACACAGTGTCCCTGGTGCCGGTGGTGACTCATGGCACAGCCACCCAACCTGCACCAGCCTGTCAGTCCCCACCCAGGGGTGCAGCACTGTGGAGGGCTGGGACTGAGCATTAATTAGCTGTCTGAGGGTTAGTTAGTGGCAGCACTGTCCCTTGTCCCTGGGATGCCCCTGGGGTGGGGTAGGCTGGGGACAAGGTGCACGATGGCCGCAAGTCCTGCTGTCAGGTGTGACTGGGGTGGGGATGAGCTCAGGTCTGTGTCAGGTGGGATGATGATCCATGAAAGCAAGGACCAATTCACCCCCAGCCCTGCTGCTCACCAGGGTGTGGGGCTGCTGCCTCTTCTGGGATGAAGCCTTTGGGGTTTCTGGAGACCATGGCATGGCACAAGGGTTTTGTGTCAGCCCCAGGTCCATACGCTGCTGGGAATTCCCTGCCAGCTTTGCCCATTCAATCCCATGCCAATCACTCAGAGGAAAATCTGCTTTTAATGAGGTTTTCCCGGCTTCACTGTTAATCCCTGCAAGGCTGCAAATGTCTGTGGGGGCTATGAGGTGGCTGTGCTGGCATTATGGCTGGTACCTGACCCCTCCATGGTGCTTTGGAGGGATGGATGTCCCCCAGCTCCAGTGGTGATGTGGTGCCTGCAGGTGAATGGTGTGTGCATGGAGGGCAAGCAGCACAGTGACGTGGTGGCAGCCATCAAGGCGAGCGGTGACGAGACCAGGCTACTGGTGGTGGATGTCCTCACAGATGAGTTCTTCAAAAAGTGCAACGTGGTGCCCTCGGAGCAGCACCTGACAGGTGGGCTGGGGATTGTGCTGCTGGGAGGGGTTTGTGCCACCTCTGCTGGCTCTGTGTCACCTTCTCACCAAACCTAAGGGTGCTGAGCCCTGGGAGGTGGTCTTTGCACCCCGGGGCCAAGCAGAATCACCTGGCTTTGGTGTCTCCCTGCCTGGCCAAGGGCCTCATGCCGGGTTGGTGGGGCTGACGTGGGCAGGTTTATGGCCCTCAGTTGCACTTTGGCGGAGTTTATGGCTTGGGGAGCAAACAGGTATCAGCTGCCCTTTGCTCTCCTCTGCTGTCATGGTGGTCCCCAGGAGGATGGGGAGGGGGTCTCACTGGGCTCCACATCAGAGCTGCCATCATGGGGATGTGTCTGCCAGAATTCCCCTGTGCCACAGGGCTGGCTGCAGCGAGTGGTTAAAAAATTCAGGCCCTGGCCAGACACTGGGCAGTGCTGTGTGAGCATTGGCCATGTACAGCCTTGGCTTGCCCTCCATTGGCAAAGGGACAAAGCAAACACATCCTCACCCAGTGCCCGTGTCCTTATCCCACAGGTCCCTTGCCAGAACCAGTTGCCAATGGTGATATAGGGAAGGTAAGAGCCTTGTCTTGATTTTAATTCCATCTGTGCCCATCTCCAGTCAGGGACCCTCCTGTTCATGTCCCCTCTGCCCATGGGTAGGTGATGCCATCAGATACCACAGTGGTCTCAGGCAGCCACACAAGAGCTGGTTCCACTGGGAAGGGAACTGGTGTCCTCCAGGAAGGGGGATGCTTGTGGTGCTGAGCGTCATGGAGGTGGCTGTTTCCCTCTCTTTTGCCTTCTGATGCTCCAGGGCTGGGAGCCCTTGTGCTGCAGTAGCGGAGTACTACTCAGCCCTGCAGCCACCCTCCCCCTCCTGCTAAAGCCAGGGCAGTCACTCTGGGCTTTAATCCTTCCCCGCCCTGGATGGGCAGCGCTAGAGGTATTTATGTGCCTGGAGCTTGCAGGGGATTACGTGTGGGGAGGACGGATTTCATGGCCCCTTGGGTGGGACTTACAACTCTGGAGGCTGTTCTCAAGCCCCAGGGCTGGAGCTCACAGTCCCTCCCTGCTCCCCCCAGGAGAATGGTGGAGAGCCGCGGCCCAGCTCGGTGTCCGAGAGCCCGTCCAGCCCCACGCCGCTGGCCGTGTCCCCCAACGCCAGCGAGACCCACAGCAAGGTAGGGCTGGGGCTGCCGGGGGGAGGTGGTGGCTGGAAAGCAGGATCTGGGCTGAGCCTCCACTGTGGGGCTGTCCAGGGGGACACACTGCAGCTGACACTGCCTCTCATCCCCAAACTCGCACACAGGAGGATGACAAACGCCATTCAGCACCTGGCTCCCTCCTGGACCTTGACATCCCGCTGGCTGTGGCCAAGGAGCGGGCGCACCAGAAGCGCACCAGCAAGAGGGCACCCCAGATGGACTGGAGCAAGAAAAATGAACTGTTCAGCAACCTGTGAAGGCCCTGAGGCAGGGTGAGGGGCTTCTAGCCCCTCCCAGCCCCATACTCACCTCTCCTGCACTCCTCTCCTCCCTGCCGTGGGTTCCTGGTGGAGATGTGGGGCTGCTCCCTGCCACCCTGACCCAGGAGCTGGGGTTTGGTGGCCAGTGAGCATCCCTGCAGAGGGGTTCTGGGCCGGGGGTGCTGGGGGTGCCCCCTCCCAAAAGCTCATCCCCAGGGTGCTCCTCCAGCCCTGCCTTGAAGCCCTGCACACCCTGGTAGGCACAAGCAGGGGTTTGGGAGGGATCAAGGATTTGGCGTGGCCTGACGCCCAACACTCCTGGTCCCCACTGTTCTCTGTTTTTCTCCCCACCCCAAACCCCATCTCCATTTGAGATCCCCTCAAATTACCCTTTAACTGCAAAACCTGAGGCTTTTAGTGTCTTCTACCAAACCCCACCTGCCCAGCCACTGACCACAGCCGGGGTCTTTGACCCTGGCCTGGCAAGCTCCGTCCACAATGACCCTGTCCCTTTGCCTCTTCAGCTGCAAGGTGGGGTATGGGTTCCCACCATTGGGGAGTGCCCAGCACCCTACCCTGGGGCAATTCTGGGAGAGGAGAGGGTGTCTGGAGCCAGCACAGCAAGCAATAATAGTCTCCTTTGCTCCTGCACACTCCCGGAGACAGAGCCAATCAGGGTTTCAATCCAACACTGTTTAATTTAAAAGCTTCTCATATACTTTTTTTTTTTTTCTGAAATAAGTGTTTTTCCAATCACATCTATTTTTTTTTTTACTTGTATTTTGTGGAAATTCTTCCTGTGGATGTTTTGTTTCCATGTGCTACAATCAGGTGTTGTTGTACTGTTGAGCTCAAGAGAAATTCTGTTTACTGGAATAAACCTTTCTGACTTCACAAGTCTGGTTTAAGACTAAATCCTTCCAGAGCGTGAGGGGGTGCAGAGGGCTTGCTGTGGCCAGGAGCTTGGGGGAAAGGCAGGTAACTAGGGAACACTGGGCCTGGTTTGGGTGCCCCTCAGCAGCTGATGGGGACAGGTTGAGGGCGTTGCTGAGACACCGGCTGGTCCCAGTGGGGGTTAATGCCTAGGGGTGATTAATGAGCTTTAATCCCCTGGGGAGTGGGAGGGGTGGTGAGGGGAGTGATGCAAAGCTCTAATCTGGGTCTGGCAGCCAGGATGGAGGGGGGGCAAATGTGCCCCCAGCCCCTATGGGGTTTTTTTGGGATGAGCCTGGGTTGCACCTGGCTTGAGACAAGGCAAGGCAAGGGGGGAGCAGTGAGGAGAGGGGTGCTTGTCCCTCTGAATGAATGGATGTAGCCCTGGGTGGCTCAGTGCGGCCAGACTGGTGGCACAGTAGGACAAGGCAGGGCTGTGTCTGGCCTCGGTCTAGGATCTTCACTTCCTCCCCTTCTGCACACTCTTGTTTTGTGCTCCAAATCTGCAAAGAAGCTCTTCCACCTGAGCACACAAATGGTCATGGATCTTTGCACCTCCAATGGCACCCAAGTGACAAAGTGCCACCAGATTTCTGGGGGATGTGCAGACTGTCACTTCCTCCCGGAAGCTGGGGGAGCCCATTCCAACCTGTCTTATCCTGCAAATATGTGTCCTCTGAGGGAGGTGAGCTCCTATCCCCCGTTTTCTCATCCTCATCCCATTGGGGCAGCAGGACACCCCTACCTGGGATTGATGCTACAGGGTGAGGCAGCCCATGCAGGGCAGGACGGGGGGCACCAGTGGGTCCCTGCAGAAACTTTTGCCTCTTGGCCTGGTCAGAGCAGCTGGGCACTGGTTCCCTTTGGGAACCTTGTTTGAAGCCTGCTGGGACTCTCCCCCCAGCCTTTGGGGCGGGCTGAGCTCCGGGACAGACCCAACTTTGTGTTGTGTTGCCAGGGAAAGGCTGTTCCCAGCCGCCTGCGGAGCCGGGGCAGCGCCGGCGTTGCCGGGGGCCGGGGATGCCAAGCAGGGCCCTCAGTGCCTCCAGAGCAACCAGCTGGGCACGGGAAGCTGCCTCAGGAGATCACCCTGCCCCTTCCCCCTGGCGGCAGAGGTTAAAAGAAATTCTTTTTCCCACCTTAGCTGGGTTTTAGGGGGGCAAATCCCAGCCCAGCTACGTCTCTCCTGCTGGTTTGGCCTTGCTCCTCTGGCAGAGGGATGAGACGCTTCAGGAAGGAGCACCAGAGCCAGCAGTTCACCCAGCAGGTTCTGCAAATCTTGTTCTGGAGGACAGAATCCATTTCTGCCTGCACCAGGTGACAAGGAGCAGGAGGATTAGTAGCCCTTGTCATGGCAATCCCAGCGGGAACTAGAGCTGCTCTTCACTTTATTACCACACAAAGCTTTCACTACAACTAAATCCACACTAAGTACTCGTTTAAAATGCCATGAAACACTGTTCCCACGCTTGGCTTTAATATTAGTCACAGGAATCATGTATTTAAATTAGCTAAAATTGGAAAACTAAAGCTCCCAGGCCCTAAATGTACAGGCAGAGCAACACTAAAAATTCCAGACTGCCAATTTCCAAAACATCCCTGGGCAAATATGAAAGTTATTACCTCATCCTCCATTACTGAAACAGGTAATTTGTGGTCTAGGATTAGCTGTTACAGCTGCTGTTATAGTAGGAAAATACACAGGAGCATCAGTTATCCTTCCTACCTTCTGTCCTCTCCTCTTAGCAGCTTCCCTGCTGTGGACAGCAAGTGTAGGGCAGGAGAGGTCAGGCTGAGTAACTGGAATTTTGTCCAGTGGGAGTCAGGGAAGTGCCTCTTTTTCATCCATGGATCTCAGACCTACTGCAGCAGAGCCACAATAACTCCTGCCTTAAATATATTTGCCCCCTAGTAAGAGATATTTCCCTCACATTCATCTTTTTTTAGTGGAGAGCAACAAATGGAGCCTCCAGGCCCAGCAGAGCAAGTCCTGAGCTGGTGGAAGAAGGGAGCTGTCTCCTTTCAGAGTGTTCTCCTTGCTTTCATCAAAGCAGCCAAGGAAAATGAAGTGCAACATTACTGCTGGCCTGAGGTTTTCAGATCTGGAGCATAGCCCTGAAGCTGAAGGGGGTTTGTCTCAGAAGCCTCTTGCAACTCCTTGTGGTGGGGCTCAGCTCTAGTCTTGATCAGTCAGTATCAACAATTTCCATCATATTAACTTGACCTTTGTGCTCACCCACATCTGGGCTTCTCCCTGCCAGGACCCAGCAGTGCCTCCCTGTAACCTCAGACCCCAGGAAACTGGGTTTAAAAAGTCCCTGCTGTTCTTTACAACTTCTAAACCACTCTTTGAGCTGCCAAAGAGAGCTGCTGAGCCCCATGTAGTGCTCAGGCACCTCAAATCTTTGTGATTTTTTTTTTTTATTCAAGAGTAAAAAAGACTGAGCTGCCAGTATATGAAACCTCCTTGCTGATGAATCCTAGTTTAAGAGCAGTGGGAGAAGTTTCTGCTTGTCCAGGAATCAAATGCTGGTGATTTTAGGCTCTGTTGGAACAGCACAACAAAGTTAGAGTCATTCCTAGTCAAACCTGTGAGTTAGTGGCTGTTCCCCAGGTCCAAATTCCAGGCAGTAATCCTGGCTGGTGGAGCAAAGTGCAAAGTTGACAAGATGACAAAGCAGCTGAAGGAGACAGATGAAAACAGTTCCAGTGTTGGCTCACTGGTGTCTTCCACACCCAGACATTGCAATAACGTCCAACTTCTCCCTGGAAACCCAGCCAGTGTCTGGAAGTGTCTGTCAGGTGTCCAGCACCCCAGCCGGCTGCTTCAGCTCAGCGTAGCTCTGCTCCTCCACGTGGTTTGTCTGCTCCAGGAGCCACTGTCTCTCCTGCTCACTGACATCCAGCCTCAGCGTCACCTCCTGGAAAATGCTGCTCACAGCAACCTGCAGCACACACAGAGAAAGCAGCTCAGTCCCGGCCACAGGGCAAAGGCTGCTCACATTCTCTGGGGAGATGGGCTGCTACTGCACCTCCTTAAAGTGAAGCTTTTTGAACATGCAGATGCTGGCTTCATTTTCCTGACCAATCTTAGCCTCAAACTTGGTGATTCCAAGTTTTCTCACTCCTGCAGGAGAAATCAGAGAGAGAGAGAGACACTTCTATTAGTGCCACATCTATAAAAGCACAAGACTCCAGTTGTGGGGTAGATGTATCCCTTACTACTCTGCCTGTATCACTGGGAATTGTGTTCCCTGATCCCAGCCCCACCACACTCCTGTTCCCATGCACTGAGCCACCCTCACCATAGGCCATCATCAGCAGAGTTGCCTCCTTGCCAAACCCTCTGCCACGACAGCTGGGCTCTGAAAGAGACAGCACAGAGTCAGCATCCAGTTAGGGGAGAAAAACCAGCCACACCAGACACTTCTCAGAAGAGGCTGTGACCTGGACATACCATGGACTGATCAGGGCTGAACAGCCATGGTAAAGGATGAGAATAAAAATCTGATGCAGGAACATCAACATCTGT
The DNA here is from genome assembly GCA_013397095.1 of Sterrhoptilus dennistouni. Lineage (NCBI taxonomy): Eukaryota > Metazoa > Chordata > Aves > Passeriformes > Zosteropidae > Sterrhoptilus > Sterrhoptilus dennistouni. The sequence goes on along the minus strand of VWZU01016428.1, from coordinate 964,928 downwards.
CTGCAGCATGCAGCCACAGTGAGAGAGCCCCAAGCTGTGAAGCAGAACTTAACCTGCAATCATGATCTCAATCTCGCCCACAGTCGGGTCCTCAGGGTTGGTGAGGAAGAGATTCACATCCCCCACCATGGAGTTCTCCTCTGCCTGCCCAGGCCAGCGCCCCGAGTCCAGCACGATGAAGGTGCACTCTGGGGAAACAAGAACGTGGCAGCATCTTCAGAGTGTGCTGATAATTATTCACAAATTGCCAAAGAATGAAATTAAAGGTATATAATGGACAGAGGAACAACAATTTCCATATGTTAACAGCAAGGAGGAGTTGATAATTTGGCTTCCCACACCAGGTGTGCCTGCTCCTACCCACAGAAATGAGAGAAATACTTGGAAAAACCTGTTGTGAGGGTGACACAGACACCAAGACTAGAAACAGCCTGTGGAATAAGTCTGAAAACTTCCTTCCCATGTCTGAGGTCTCCTTGCCTTGTCTTACTCAGCAGCAAGTTGGGGCAAAGAGTTGTTTGGTGCACAAGAAGCTCACTGAGTGATTCACCCGGCCCATGTTACTGCTGCTCTGAGTAAGGTTTTTAATGCCACCTAAGACAAATGCTCCAGACTGAGGTCTTTGCCAGCTTCAGTATTTTCCAACTCACTAAATTTCTATGAGGCTTTTATGGGCAGTGATTCATTACCTGTAGGAGAGTCAGGGAACCAATTCAAGCAACACACCTCAACCAGGTGATCATAAAATCCAATATATCAAGGAGAAATACAACCTCTCTCCACCTTTTTGCAACAATCAGACCTGGGGACTGTTGGCTGTGCAGAAGTGATGGTTCATCATTTTTATCTCAGCACAAAATACTGTGGGGAAATTAATCACTACAGTCTCTGGAAAACTGCATAAAAAGGACACAAACAGCTCGAGGAAGTGGATATTCTCCACTTCCCTGAGTATATACCAGCTGTTACAAGAAAAGCAGTTCAAGCTACTGTTGTAGAAAGTCTCACATCCCCTCTGGTTTAGGAGAATCCACTCATGGGGCACTCCCAGCTCACTGTGGGTCCTTCCCAGAATGGAAAGGACGTGCTCAGCCCTCCCACCCTCCCTCAGAAAGCGTTCCAGGTGCTCACTGTCAGCGTCATCCCGCCAGCTGCGCTGCATTTCGTGCTCCTGCTCCAGGCTCAGGGGCTCCGAGGCCGTCAGTCTCTGCAGCTCTTCCGACTGCATCCACTCGTGGTACCTGCCAAGGACCCACGTCACTGCCCCGGCTGCAGCACCACGGGAGGATCCCGATCCCTCCCAGTGCTCTCGGGGTCAGGCCACCGCAAAGCACCTCTGGAAACACCAGCCCTGATTTTGGGACAACTTAAAATGTATCCACAAGTGTCTGTCCCTTATTTAACAGAGTGCTCTCTGGAAATTTAGGAAGTTTGCCCATCCCGTGGCTTTGTCTGGAGTGCCCAATGCACACCTGATGTTCTGGAGTTCTGGTGCATTTCATCCTGAGCGACATCCTGGACACTGACAAAACACTAACACTGGTATCTTTGTGCTGATTTACTTTACAAACTGTTGGCATGCCTGATTTATCAACCATCCACCTGGCTGAACACACTGAAGCTTTGCTCTCCCACCGTCACCAGGGAAAGGCCTCGATGAACAGGAGAAGGGCTGTGTTCACTCACAGCCAGGTATTTCCCCGTGGCACAGGTGAAGGTCTCCCTGGCAGCAGAGCTGGCACAGAGCACAGCCCTGACAGGGCACGGAGGGAGGACAGCGGGCCCTGCAGCTGCCAGTCAACACCTTTCCTGCCCCCAGCACCGCCTTCAAAGGGAGAGGTGCGATCAGACCATGCAGGAGCGTCCGCTGAGGGTGTGGGGCACGTACCGGGACACGTGTGCAGCCGTGTAGGGCACCAGCGTCACCTTCTGTCCTCGCAGCACCGTGTCCTGGTTAATCTTCATGGCCTGTGCACTGAGGGAGAGCCCCAACGCCCCACTCTGTGTGTCCGGCGAGGCCAAGGGACGGCGCAGCGCGGCCTGGCGGCAGCGAGAGGCAGCTCTCACTGTCCAGACCTCCCAAGTTACCCCAATCCCCCCGCATTAACACGCCCGAATCCCTGTTCCCACATCCCGACGGGGATTCCCCGGGCCTGAGGGGAGATCCGGGGCTGAGGTGAACCGACCCGGGAGGTCACGTATGCCTGCCCTGACCCCTGCCGCGCATGCGCACAGACCCCGCTGCCTCCCGCCACAAAATGGATGACGTCATCCCTC
>VWZU01016428.1:912892-962145 GCA_013397095.1 Sterrhoptilus dennistouni | reverse complement strand
AAGGCCGCGGGGTGGAGGGATGCCGGGGCTGTAGGCGCTCTGTGGGGCGAGGGAAGTTCCCCCCGGGAGGGCAAGGGGGACGAGCAGCGTTGTCTGTTCCATTGGCACCCCGAGGGTAGCCAGGCCGGGGTAGGGTCGGGGGGCTCCGGTGCCCTCGGCGGGCCCTGGGGTCGGTTCCCCCGTCCTGGGGTGGGACACGCTGTCCCCGGCCCCGTCCTGGAGTGTCCGCTGGATTGCTGCTTGCTCTGGGTTTGCCAAGCTTGGCCTCGGTGGTTTGTCATTAAAGGTGGTGTTTGATCTCTTCGTCTGAGGCTGGTCCAGTTATGACCTCAGTGAGCTATGCTGCCTGATTATTTTCTGGTGTTCAGCGTGGGTGTGCAAGCTTAAAACTGGGTTTTTTAGTGGAGCTTGGCTTGTGCCGATGGTTTGTCCCAGCTAGTGTGATTGAGTTGGAGCACATGTAGAAGTGTGGAGCTCTTAATTCAATTATGGCTAATCATTGACACAGAAACCTTCCAGAAGGCTTCAGTTCCTCCATAAACATCTGGTTTTTTTGAAAGAATGTAAAGCTTCCCAAATGCTTCTGCTTTGGAAATGTTGGTGTGTGAAAAGTATCTTGGTGTGTCTTTAATAGGTCCGATATTTTCATTTGACTACTTATTTCTGTATTTGAATTTAGGAGAAGAGACTTTAGGCTGGCTTTTTGATTTGCAGGAGGCATGTGTTTGCAAGGAGTAGTAGCTCCATGAAAAGCAGCAGTTGGAGATCATCCTCAAGGCAGTCGATTTTCCTGTTGAGGTTTTAGTTGTCTGAAACACCCCCTCTGGCTGTTTGGAGAAGATGAAGTTTGGTCATCACATGCTGTGAAATGGCAGAGCCTTTTGGTTACTTTTAAACCAGTTTAACAGGTATGAAAACTTCTCAGGGAGTGTTGAACCAAGTGGTTCTGGTGAGTGGGGTCTGTCTGAAGGGCAAGATCCTGCTGAAATCTGTTCAAACACCAGAAAACTGATGTGCCAAAGCTATCTTGTGAGTTCTTCCTTCTTCCAGCAAAGATAACACAGTGTTATGATGTTTCCCTAGGTTAAAGGCGACAGAAGTTGAAAACACTCTCCCAAAAATACCTTTTTGGTTCTGCTCTGGGGTTTCCCCTCCAGCTCCTGATGGCAGGTGGCATCACTGACACCGGGGAGCTTTACTCTCCCTATGTAAGTTCCACTCTTTGTGGCTTTGGTCACAAGGTTGTTTTTTTTTCAAAATTGTCTTTCCTCAGCATTGTGTTTGCAAATCCTACTTCCTCATGGACAGAACCTCAGCATTTCAGGAGATGAGGAAGGTCATAGGGTAGTTAAAGATGCCTAGTGTTTGTAGTTATATGGGGCGTTTTGACATCACAGATCACTTTTTATAAAGTAAAGGATGATGCGTGCTTAAAGTATAGATCTAGAAGTGCTAAAAGAGCTTCATGTCCTATACCAGCTCCTCATCCTTCTGCCCACTTTCTGACATTTTGTTAAAGTTTTCGTCAACTCAAATTGTCATAGTTTCAGGACATTGAAACTATCCCACTTTCTTCCCTTTTGTTGCGTTGTATAAACATTTTCCCTTGAACTTCCCAAAGTTTACTTAGCTGCAGCTGTTGCACTAATTTGTTTTAATACCACTTCGCTGAAGGTGAGTAATTAAGAGGTTTCTTCCCTGTAATGTGGTGTCCTGTGCAACTGCAGAGCCAATTACTGCTTTCCTATATTACTGGAAATACTGGTTTTCATAGCCACAAGACTTCATAAAATGCCAGCTTTTAAAAGCAGCACTTTATAAACTTTTTTTTTTTTTAAGTAAACTTAATACGTTTAGAACCAGCCCTGAAATCTGTGTGTTGGATTTCAAATGCTTCAAAATTTTCATCTCCATGTTAATGATTAAATGTAGGAGAAGTGGATATTAGACTGCAGAAATAGGTCACAACTGAGAAAATGGAGAAATAAGACAGTAACTTGGATGTCTGGACTGTCAAAGATTAGTGTCACCTGCTCTTATGTTGTTGTGCTGGTGCTGCATGAATTTCCCAGAGTAATCTCGAAGGCTGAGCCTCTCCTCTTTCCCTGAAGATATCTAACCAGGCTGAGCATTATGAGCACCATTCTCATTTCTGCTTGACCAAAGGGAAATCATTGTTCTGGGATGTTCAGCAAAAGATGAATTTGCTGTGCTTATGCCAGTGAAGTGCTCGCGGGGTCACTGGGGAATAGTTCTGATGTTAATTGCTCCACACCCAGAAAAGTCTGCTATTACACAGCCCTTCACTGGCTGTCCTCTGAAGGGACTCTGACCCGTATTTAAAAAACCCCAAAAAACCCACTAAAGCACAACAACTTTGACAGTTTTTGATCTTGAATTGAGCTAAATTCATAGCCTGGGGGTCCTGTCCAAGTGCAGAGTTCTCTTTTGTCTCTGGACACTGAAAAAGCTCATTGCCAGAGAAGATAAAATCCTTTCAGGAGCTAAAATCCTTTCTTCAGGATATGCTCAGCTTCCTACTGGTAAAATGGCAGGCAGGCTTTGAATGAGAATTCTGTTTGAATATTTCCTGCTTGACTGGAAATAAAAGGTCCTGAAAGGTACACAGTCATAACTACTTGTGTTCAGGTCAGAAAGAATGGGGAGACCCCAGCCCACAGCACAGACCTTCTAGTAGAAGGCAGTGATTTGAAAACAAGCAAGCAAATAAAAACCTCATGTACTTTATAACTTTACGAGTTAGAGAGAAAAAGTAATTTTAAATAATTAGAAAAATGGAGGAGAATATCAGTTTCTCCAGAAATGTGCTGACACCCACGTTGTTCTCTTTGGATTTCAGTCCCCCTCCTCCAGTTATTTCTCACATGGACTTGTTCCTACCCTGCTGGTTCAGGGATTGCCCTCTCCTTTTCAATCAGGCTGTATGTGAGGAGTTTTGGATGATTGGTGGCACACTCTGATGCTGGATCCTGTGGCTGATTGCAGGTTGGCCTCGTGTATATGTTCAACCTCATTGTGGGAACAGGAGCCCTGACCATGCCCAAGGCCTTTGCCACAGCAGGGTGGCTCGTCAGCCTCATCCTCCTCATGTTCCTGGGATTTATGAGGTAGGACATGTGTGTCTGTGTCTTTAGGGGACTGGAAGGTTCAGCTGGGTGAGGACAGTGTAAAGACTTTTGCTGTTTTCCTGTGTGTGCTCTGTCCCTCTGCTCCTTGAGTGTTGGTTTCTGTGGTGGTGTTGCCCGTGGACCTGATTTGGAGGGATGCACTTCCTGACTCTCTGGTGCGTCCCATTTCCTCCTGACTGATGGTTAGAACTTTTCTTCCAGTCCAGAGTCTTCTGGGACCTCTATCCCAGCTACCTTTTTGACTTTGTCCTCGCTGTGGATACATTCTGTGCTTGCCTGTCTCAGATCAGTTCCCCAAACACCAACCAGGTCACAGGTGGCACAGGGTCAAGTCTTTGCTTTGTGACTTGCAGATGTGTAAGCTTTCTCTTGGCTTCTGGCAATGCTCTCTCAGCTGCAAGTGTGTCAGGAACAAAAATTCCTGCACAGCCAGGCCTGTCTTAGCCCCTCCAGACCTTTGCTGCTCCAGACTTTGGCAGTGGGCTCCTGTTTGTCACACTGGTTCGCTGTGAGCCCCTGTGGAAGGTGCCTCCCTGTTGGAGCAGCAGGTGGAGCTGAAGGCTGTGGATATAGCACTGATTTCTAAGGAGTTACTGCTACAATTGCCATCTTCTGGTGGGCTGGGAATCCCTGCTTGCTTCTCGCTTGGTTTTAAAATAAACCAAAATTCCCTCCTGTTATTTGTATAAATGGACTTTTGAAGTGCCAGTCTTTTCAGTAACCAGCCCTGCCAGCCTGAATGTGCCTTTGGTTTGGAGGCAGAGAGGCAGAGCTTTTGGGATCTGTTCTGTGCTGCTGTGCAGGGAGACTGTGTGGTCAAATGCTTGTGAGTGCCCCACCTCAGAGCTGAGTGCTGCAAAGGCTTGGTAAAATGGTATCTGTGGGGTTACCAGTAACTGGGAGTTTCAGAAGCAATTCTTTTTTAGCTATGTTAGTTTAAAGGCATATATTCAATATATAGAATTCAGCACCAGCAGACAGTCCTTTAAGGTCAGCAGGAGAGCACAAACCTCCAAATCTGTGCACCAGAACTGCACTGGGTTAAGCTGAAAAGACACAGCTCCAAGTGCTGCATGCTTTGGGATCTCTGTTGCTTTTATCCTGGTATTTCTGACTTCCTCCTGCCCCCTGGGCACCTTCAGTGCAGGAAAAGCCCAGGCGGAAATTGCTACATACGACTCAGCACTTCCTTTTATCCTTCCAAAACTGATCTCTTATTTGAGCTTGATAGGCAAGTCCAGTTCCTGAAGCAGTGAGAAACCACTTTAAAGCCTTAAATAAGATTGCTTTGTGGGGGTTTTAAAATTTATTGATTAATTTATTGGTATTATAGGACTGTTTTTAGCTGAGATAATGATATTCCTTCCATAAGTGGCTCACCCTGTCTCCCTGGACAGCTCTTTCACTGGTCTCCAGTATTTAACTGTGTGTATGATGTGCTCCTTGTTCTTGTATTGCTGCTTTGCTTCTGATGCCATGTGTAAGATTCTTTAAGGGAGCAGAGTAACTTTGCCATGAGCTTCAGAATAGAACTGGGTTCATTGTTGTAGGTTCTAAAAAGAGGAAGGAAATTTGCCTTCTAGCAAAGGTCAAAGTTCTCTTGCTGCCTTCAACCCACAGGAACACCAGGAATGTGCTTTCCAAATACCTGAAGTGTCATCTTATATCTGAAGGTGTGTCATATTTTACTGCATACTGTGGTCTGCTTGAACATCTGAATCTCAAGAGCAGAAGGGAGCAATAAACTGAAATTAAATGCTATCAAAACAGTGTGTAGGGAGCTGGAAAAAGTTTTTTTTTGTTTGTTTGCTCCTTCAAACAGATGGGAATTATTCTCCATCTCTCTTCAGTGACAGTTTTTGACTATTACTGATGATATCAATTTAATTCTTCTCTCTGTAGCTATATGACTACGACCTTTGTGGTGGAAGCCATGGCTGCTGCAAATGCCCAGCTGAGATGGAAGAGAATGGAAAAACGCAAGGTTTGTGTGGGGTTTAATTCTCCTTTTCCTCCTGTTGTTTTATCACATAGGATTTTCCTGGCATTCTCCTGCATCTTTGCCTTGCCTCATTACTAACTCTAAAGAAATAAATTTCTACTGTACTTAACTTTGCCATATAAAATGTAGCTGTTAATTCCCCGTGGGGTAGCTCATTAAAGACAGGATTTTCTGCTCCTGCTTTGAAAAATCTCTTGTGCTGTTCCCATTTCTTACTGATCACGCTCTCCTTGCCCAGAAGCACTGCTCAATGAATGTGGAGAGGTGGCAGCCAATATATTGGTGCTATTTGGAGTGTGCTGAGGACTATAAATCCTTGCTGATCTCAGGTCATTTAACTGGGACAGGCTGGGATGTCCTTGCTGTTACTTGGGCAGTATCCCAGGTTGTGGACAGTTCTGAATTATGTCCTTGCTGTAAAACTTACTTGTGGCTTTACTGGATCAGAGGGAGGCATAATTGTTTGCACTGATTTAGACCCCTGACTTGTTGTTAGTGGGATGGAGTTAGGAACTAGACCTGCTTGTGCTGACTAGATACGCTTGGATTTATTTCTTTTCTCCCAGTTCTGCAATACTGGGAGAACTTCCTTGTGCCACTTACCACTACATGAATTGGGCAGTGTTGTTGTGTGTGTGACCTGGGGCTGGGACAGCAGACCTGTCACTCCCTTCAGCCTGCTCTGCTGGGGTCCTTTCCTGCCCTCCACAGCATCTCCTGAGCTCCTGGGATTGCTTTTCCTTGCATGTCCTCTCCTCCCTGCTTGGGACCTTCCTTTGAGTGCTTGGAAGTGACCGTGACACTGGGGCTGGCACAGCCTGTTCTGTGGGTAGCAGATATCTCAGCAGTGCTCTGGTTTTTTTCATCAGGAGGATGATGAAGATGAAGATTCTTCCTCTGGAGTGTCTGACAGTGATGTTCTCCTGCAGGACGGCTACGAGCGAGCAGAGACACGGCCTATCCTGTCAGTCCGTGAGTGCCCAGTTTGTGCTTCCTCTGCTCTGAGGCCCCTTTGCAGACAGTGTTCCAGTGGAATCCTCTGTTTCACCCTTAATTCCACGTGCTCTCATCCCAAAGTCCTCCACACTTGCAAGATAAGACTCATTGAGAATTCACTTTGCCTTCTGAAGCCTGATAAAGATCTTTTCCCTCTAGGTCACTAAGATGAGAACATCTTATTTTCTAAACACCTTTAAACTAGCTTCAGGAGGATAATTGGCCCAGTGACTCTACAACTGTGGAGTTGTACATACTGTCCTTCAAATTGCTGCTAGAGCTTCCCAAGTATCCAGGTAATCTGGCCTCAGGCCTTATTGGAGGCAGTTGTTGAAATACTTCTTGTTTCTTAACTTGCAGAGAGACGTGGCTCAGCCAATATCTTTGAAATCACTGAGAGGGTGGAAATGGGCCAGATGGCTTCCATGTTCTTCAATAAAGGTAAGTGATGAACATTTTCACAAGTCCCTTTGGGGCCTCCTGCATGTTGTGTGTATGGCTGTTCCATAGGTTTGCATGCTTCTCAGTGTGGGTTTGCATGCTGAGTTTGTGATAATTCCGCCCAAATGTGCTATTCCTTCTCTCTGTGGACTGTATTAATCCTCCTGTGTGGTGTTTCTATAAAGTGTTTATGGGCTGGGTGGGCCAGAACCTGCTATGATGGGCATGAAACCAGCAAAACCTGCTCCCAGGTTATGGGAGCAGTTTCTTCATACAGGCAAGTAAATGTAAGTCAGTGCCTTTTCTGACTGCACTTCACCTACCTCTGAACTGCATCTGTCCTCTGTGAGCTCCACTGTTTGAAGCAGTAGAGTCCAGGTGTAGTGTTTTTGGTTGCATTTTGGTGTAGCATTTGAGAATAAGACATTCAGGCTTCCCTGAGCCTTGTAAATAGCAGTGTGAAGGAAAGAGACTCCTGATAGGAGCTTCTAGAAATTGTCTGCATCTGGGGAATCATCAAGGGAGCTGGGACATGAACTGCTGAAGAGGTCCCTGCTGAGGATGTGATAGACAGCTGGCTTGTCTTTTTGCTTTTAAATGTCTTTTATGTGCCAGGGAACAAACTTGTAACCCTGCTCTAATAAAACCCCATCCACTGCTGTGTATGATAGAAATGCAAACCACAGCAAAGAGGATTCTGAAACCTGTAAAGCAGGACAATGAAATGCTGCTCAGAGCCAGAACATCATCAGACACCATGGCTGTGCAGTTTTGAGCCTGTCAGGCCCCATTTTTTTGTGGAAAGTGATGTTTCCCCTTGTTCACTGGCCTCCTTGCAAAGAGGTGATGGAGGGCTGGGTTTTTTCCACTACATTACATCAGTGTTATGCCAGCATAAAGCTGTTGCCTCTGAAGGACAGCTGAGCTTAAGGAGTGAATATTCTTTGAACTTTATTTTTTGATTTAAAAGTTAATTGAAAAAAAAACCAACTTAATAATTTTCTTGCATTCCTCTTCTGGGATTTTGCAGATTTGAATCACTTAGGACTATTAAAATAATCCGCCTTGGACTAGGCTGCCACTTTTTTGGTTCAGAGAAGTGAAGTGTGTCAGAAACATCTTGTTCCTGGTCTTGCCTTTACCACTGAGTTGTTATGACCATAGTCAACTTTTCCTGCTTGTTTGCTTTCCTGTGTGTAAAATATGGTGAACACATCCCTGCCTCTTGATGTTCTTCTGGAGTGTAATATTTGAGAAGTGCTTTGAGAGCAATCCATCAACAGAGTTGGGCAGTATTGCTGAGGGATGGGGGTCACAGGAGTCACAGTGTTCACATCAAGTTTCAGGAGGCCCCTTCTTTGCATGTGCTTCACAGGGGAGCTAGAAAGGACCCCCAGAAGCCAGGCAGGTTCTGGGCCTCTCTGGTGCTCAGCCAATAGAGGGTGCTGGGAATATGTGTTCTCTCTCCATCGGCACTGATGGAGCTTCCAAGCAAAGTGAAATAAACTGCTTAGTACTCTTAAATCTTAATCCCTCTTCTTAATGTTGCTTTAGCCAGAGTTATCTGATTTCTGTGTTAGGGATCCTCCCCAGGGTCTCCTCAGCCCATGGAAAAGGGATGAATCCATGTGCAGGAAGGTGGCTGGAACAGCTGCAGGCCGTGGCCTGACCCTGCTTGTGACTTCCAGATGGGATGAGGTGGCCACAGCAAAGGACCTGGGGCAGCTGTAACTCATTTGGTGCTTTCCCTTTGTCTGAGCTCAGCAGTGAGCTCCATCCCTGTCACAGATTCATAGATACCCTCTCCCTTCGAGTGGCTGTAGGGACAGACAGGTGAAGGACCTCCCTCTCCAGGTCCCTGCTGAGGTGCTCCCTCCCCACAGCTGCACAGAAAAGCCTTCAGCAAGGGCAGCTGCTCAGTGACCACTCAGTGCTGATAAACTGGCCCACACTGGGGAATTCCCAGCTCCAAGCACCAGCCTGTGAGGTTTCACAGCTGGCAAATGTCTGGGTGTTTACTCATGATATACAAAGTATGGATCCAAACCCAAGGTGATGGAGAGCTTTAGAGACTCCAGAGGGAAGGCTGATGAAAGCTGTGCAGTAGACCTCAAAACCCCTGATTTCTAGTGAGTTCTCTGCTCCTTTCCCTTGACTGATTTTTATTTTCAACAATCTGACAGGAGTTGAATCTGCAGTCCTAGGAGGTAAGCTGGGGATAAATCTCAATTTCAGATTGTCTGCTTTCTTAAAGGGAGCTGACTTAGGTTTAGGCTGTGAAGAGACTGTGCTGTTTTGAAAGAACTGGCTCTGAAAAATGACTTTTTTTCTTTTTAATTTTTTTATTTTTTAATGTTGGGTGCTTTCTTCTGGGACTGAGCAGTCATTTATTGCAATAATAGATTCTAGGCACATCTATCATGCTGTTTCCTCACAGGAAGTAATTGCGCTTTTTTTCACCCCGTTTTGTACCCAGTAATGAAAGTATTGATCAGGGAGGGTCAGCAGCAGTTTATAAAAGAACTGTTGCTAAAGTCTTCCTGTCTTGGAGAGGATGAGTTTGGGAGAGGAGTGTCAGCTGTGCTTCCTGCAGACACAGAGGTCTGCATTGGAATGAGGGTGCTGCTGGGTGCTGGCTGGTGCTGCTCTGCCTTGGCTGGTCTTGTCAGCTTTATTTTGTATGTGTGGGACAGCTGAGTCCTGAGACCAGGCACAGATCCCAAAACAGAATATCTATCTGAGTCTGTGTAGTCCTGAGCTTCATGTCTCTGCAGCTTCTGTCCTATGTCAGATATTTTTTAAAGCCTTCAACCCTTTTTAATGGGAAATTGGAGAAGACTGGTAGGTAGTTTGTTGCTGTCTCCAGAACAACACAGGGACTCCCTAACTGTGAAGACATCTTTCACAGAGCAAGAAAGCAAGAAGAGCACTATACAGAATGATCTGACAATTTCTGTAGTGAGTCCATTTGTCTCCAGGAACAGCCCTAGAGCACTGATATAGTGCACTACTGTACAGAAGCAGTGAAGCTCTCTCAGTGCTTTCCTCATACAGCCCCTTTCACACTAAGCAGGCTCAGCATATGGAATAATTTATTTCAACAAAAGAGAGTGCCTAATAATGTTTCCTGACATCCAGAGATCCGGGGGCAGTATGATGGCAAAACATGGTAAAGCTTTGGGGCACCCAAGCACTGCAGGAATAAGTCCTCATTCCTGCAGCAGTGTTGTCTTTGTTTGATAGTTGTCACAGCTGTGAGTGTGAGGTTTGCTCAAGCTGCACTGGGATTAAGCATCAGGTGGCATCACAACTTGAAAGTATGGGCAGGTTTCTTGAGCTGTTTTCCTTCAATGTCACCTTCCTAAATTAAATAAATTTGAGGCTTTTATTCTGTAACTCACCTGACTCTGAAATAAAATATCTTCCAATTTGTTGGTGAGATTTATACAGAATTGCTTGCAAGAAGAGAATCCTGGAGTCTCATCAAGCATTTCTTTATCCCTTTAGATTTTAGCCCTTCACAACAGTATCTTCTTCTGCCTCAGTAAGGCTGTTCTTGCTGTGCACCCAATTAATTTGTGTAAGATTTTCTTTTAATCTCATGGGTGAAGGCAGGGCAAGCTTTAAATAAAAAATAATTAAAAAAAAAACACGGAGAAAAAACTTATCCCAAAAAATGAGTAGGGGCAGGAACACAGTGTATGTGGTGGCATCAGGGTAAGTGGGATGCAGAAACAGTTTTAAAGCTTTGCAGGATTGTACCTTGGCTCAAGTTGTCAGTGGTAGGGAATCCCCCAAAGCAGCTCCATTTCAGCCCGTTGGAATCTGAGCTCTGCAGGGCCAAATCCCTACAAATCCATGTTGTGAAGGTCCTGCAGGTTTGAAATCAGAGGATTTGGAATCAGCAGAGCCTAAAAACATTGTCTCTGGATTTCACTTTGTCAGGCTGTGCTCACACTGAGTCTGAGAGCATCACCTGGATGTTTGCCTGTGGCTGTTCAGAGCTGACAGCTTCTTCTGGCACAAAGTGACCTTTGTGAGACCTGTTGGTCTTGACTGCAGGATGGGCTTGAACTAGAGGGTTTATTTAGTGTCAGTGCCAGGTATTGAAGGAGGCAGAGTGGAACTTTGAGACCCCTCATGCTGCATCAGTTCCTGTTCCATGGTAAGTTCCCTGAGCTTGGCTGGAGTTTGCTGCAGAAACTATAGAGGCAAATGGTGATTTAAGATCTTAAAAATTTTGTATATTTGAAGTGCAGAGAACAAGTGTCTGTGTGTACTCTGCTGAATCTGGACAATATTTTCTTTTCCTGCAGTGGGTGTCAACCTCTTCTATTTCTGTATAATTATCTACCTCTATGGAGATCTGGCAATCTATGCAGCAGCGGTGCCAGTCTCCCTAATGCAGGTGACCTGGTAAGTGTGCTTACTCCTGAGGGGCTGTGTGCTGCCAGGGAACAGGGCAGGCTTAGGGTTTGATGGGGTGATAAGTCTGACTAGGATCAGCTGTATTTTCCAAAGCATGGGGTGGAGAAATGACTCAAGGATAGCTCATCTCTGGTGGGTGGGAGGTCAAGTTGTTTTGTATTCCCCACCTGAGTGCCTGCTGCCTGCCTGCAAAGCCGCTGACCTGGTTCCTGACAAGTCCTCAGGTGTGAAGTGTTTCCAGCTTCAGCACTTGCAGACACGGGACTTGTTGCTCCATAGTTTGATTGCAATACTCTGCAATATGTTGCCTTCTCTGTCTCTTTGAGTAAGAGTTGAGGGGTGTGATGTTTACTAAGCCTGGGGCCAGTGAGTGGTGATGGTATGTGGACTTAGCTCTGGTTTGGGAGTGGTGCCTTTCTCAAAAAAAACCCCAGATAATAAAAAAGATTGGTTTGATCAAATCTGGGCTGGATTTGGACTTTTATCTCGAAAATGGAAAACCTCAGCGATCCATAAAAGATCTAAGCTTACCAGCTTGATGATTAAATGATGAAACTTGAAAATAACTGCAGGCAATTCAAGAATTTGCCTTTAAACCTCTGGTACTCAGTGACTTGCTGTATTACAGTCCAGAAAATGTAAGGAAGTGAGTGTGGTCAGGCATAAAGAGGAGTATTGGCCAATGCTCATTCTTCTTTCTTGAATGCAGGAGAGAGGGGAAGACATCTGCTAGGAGTTAATTACTGTCTTTTGTTTCTCCCTCCTTTCCCAGCAGTGTCACTGGCAACCATTCGTGCAGCGTGGGAGATGGCACAAAGTACAACGACACAGACAAGTGCTGGGGGCCAATTCGAAGGATTGATGCTTACAGGCTGTATCTGGTGAGCTTCTGGAATTGAGATAACCACTGTTGCCATTTAAAGTCTGCTTCTAGTGCTTAGGGATTTTTTTTTCTTGTAGAAATAATATGGTTCAAGTGAACAACAGAATATGAAACTTTTGGTTCAGTCTGACTTTTTCTGCCAAATACTCCCTCCCTATTCTTGGTGACATGGCTGTGTTTGAACTTGTTGGCCATCAGAATGATCCTTATGTTTTGAGTTTGGGTTCTGTCCATCTTGGTATGTAGTTTTACATTGCTTAAGCAGGTGAGATGTTTTTGCCAAGGGCTGGATTTTTCTTCACTGGGTTTTTCAGTGGCTGGCTAAGTAATATTTGCTTGGGGGTACTTGTTGTCAAGGTACTGAAGTATATTAAACTCACTTGAGTGCTCTAGAATATAAAATACTCAGAGTTAGAAGGGACTCACAAGGACCATTGAGTCCAATCTTTGTGTGAAGGAAATTGTTAATGCTGCAGGAGAATCTGCCACTTGAAAGATGATGGAAACAACATCCAGTGCTATACACTGCCTTAGTAATAGCTTTGTCTAGTTCAGGATTGTCTATTGCATCTAATGCTGTGCTGGGCTCTGCTTTGAACCCAGGGTTTTTCCCAGAGGATGAAGAACATGGCTTCTCTGAGCCTGGGGAGTGCTGAGAGCTCGTGTTTGGAGACAGATGTCGGTAGGGCAGAGTGGGAGGAGGGAAGGATGCCAGTGCTGCCTAGTTTGGCTGCTGTTAAGGGTCTCAGTGAGAATTTTAAGTAAAAGGAATGAGGGTGGCTGCATGTGTGCAGAGAAATCCAGAGGCAATTTTGGAATTTGTACATTTTGGACATGCAGTGGATCACATCCAGTGTTATTGCAAAAGTAAGAGCTGGGCCTCAGAAATATTAGTGAATGTCAAAGTCTAGTTAATTATTTAAGAGAAATATTATTGCTTTATTAAATTCTGTCTTGGCCTGTTTCTTTAAAACTTCTGGAAGATTGAAGATTTCCTTCCTGAATTTCAATAACTCTCCCTGACCCAGCAGAAGGAGCTAGTCAGAAAAGGCAGACATGCATTAATTACTGCCTCTGTCTCTCGGATATTATGTCTATAATTCATGAAGATAATTGTTGTTAGGACTTGCAAAATTAAAAAAATTAAGACTTTGTAAGCATTAGCCTTGCAGTCTGTGTACATAACTCTCAGAGGAGCTTTTCCCTCTGCTTGTCTTGTGGATTTGGAGAATAAATATCTGCAAAGTCTTTGCTATGGTTAATCCTTTCCTGCTCATTAACTGGAATGAGGCTTCGATGTTGTTCTCTGTGCCCTTTTAGATGGAGGGTGGGATTGTTTGTGGGAGAGCAGACCAGTCTGTAGTGGCTTACTGGTGGGGCTCAGTTCTCACAATCACTATTTCCAGGATACTTCTGGGTGTCAGCATTACCTCTAAGTTCTGCTTTTCTGTTAAAAGTCTCTAATGCTTCTTACTGAGTGAGGATGGGAGTAAACTGGGACTTGTTTTGCTTCCAGCTCTTCTGGTCCCACTCCCTGCTTGACCTGTGTGATCTCATTCTCCAGAACCCAGAGATGATGGTGACCTCTTTAGAGAGGGATAAGAGATGTAATAATTTATAAAACACTCAGACCACAGTACTGACTCTAGCTTTGAGTTTGGGCTGCCTCTGAAGTGGCTGTGCTGGCTAATATTTTTCACCTGCTCTCCTGGTCAATATTTTCCCCACTGTTTGCAGTGTGGACAACTAGTGTCCGGTTGAGCTTTTAAACTTCCTGAGAGAAATCTCAGGATGGGAGGGCAGGACAAAGAAGCCACTTGACTTCAAGCAAAGAATTTAATAGTAAACCATTGTAATTATCTCTACACATTTTGTCCAAGCTTCTTGTGTATAGTAGAGTTTTGAACATGCCAGAAAAGCTGAATCCTGCCTGAAGGGTTCCCTGAAGGGGAAAATGCAACATGAAAGTGAGGAGGGGAGAGATGCATCAAAAGCACTGTTTCTCTTGGACCCAATGGATCACACCCATAGAGAGCTATCCTGTTTTCTTAACTTTCTATTTTGAATTCTTGCCTCATGGAATAATTCAGGTTCCACATTTCAGTGGACAAACAAGGTCTCTTTTTGCAAACACGTTCCCCTGTGGCAAGGGACAGATGGACACTGTGGTCCCAAAAGAAAGCAGCTGAGTTTTTGGATCCGCCCTTTTGTCCTAGATGCCTGCCTCTAGTTTTCCTACCTTATCTTAGTACTGTATTTAGGTTTAAGTGACTTTTAGGAGGAAGATGTGTGGATGTAACTGAAACTTCTTGCCTGTTCCAGTGAAGAAGCAGTTCTCTCAAAGTAGTGTTATATTTCATACTCTGTGTATGACCCTACAGAAGAACCTATTTTGGAGGAGAATAATCTATTTGAGGTTTTCTGGACAAATGGTGCCAATGGGAGCTGCTTTGTGCCAAGTCCCACCAGTCTGCCAAAGACCCGTGCTGCCTTCCTCCTGTCAACTTTTTCTCTCCCAACACTGTGTCTTCTTTTCAGCAAAAACCATTTCAAACATTGACTCCTCAAGCTGGGGATGGAGAGAAGAATAATGACTGACGTAAAAATCCTTTTTCACGCCTTATTGTCTAAAAAGGCTTCTGGAAGCTGTCTCTGCTCTGATTACTGTGAATGGAAGCTGAAAGCTATGTACATAATGAGAATATTTAGATTAAATTCTTCTCTTGAGACTTGCTTGTCTGTGCAGCATCTTTATCGCTGCTCCAAGATTTCACACCTAAGTGTGTCTGCAGAGTCTTCAGAGACTGCTAGGCCCCTATTAACCTTTGTCTGAACAAATGGTTGTTTTGCTTCTTGTTTATAAATTGCCTTGGAAAATAAAAACTTGCAAAACAAATAAGTGAAGGCAAGTGCAGGAAATATGTAAATAGACTTTTGCTCCTTTCGCATCACCTGCTGCTAATATTTGCCTCCTTTTTTGGACCAGAAAGACTGGGAGGTTTGAAGGGTGAGTCTTGCTGTGCTGTTCCACTCCTGTGAGGGCAAGACCCTGCAGGACAAATCTCCTTCCAAGAAAGGAGTGTGTTGGGCAGCCCAGCGACCTTGTTTAAGGCAAGCAGTGATCACAGTTAAAGCAGATCGATGGCTTTCTATCTTTGCCTCAGACCTGTTACCACCCTGCCATGTCCTCAACAGCTGGAGTGACTCCCAAGTCCCTTGGCTGTCTCTGGCAATGCTGAGGACAGAGTCACGTTCTCTCAATGCTGAGTTCACACTTCAGTGCAGCTGCTTTATCTCTGTAGGTTCCACTGGGCTATGCTGGGGGGGGTCGTGGGGAAGGGGGCAGCAGATTTAAGTTTCAGATCTTTCATCGTAACACTTTCTTGTCTTTCTGGCCAAGTCGTGTGGGAATGTGATATGATAGTCCCTGTTTCTAGAAAGCAGATACTGAGATAAATAAGATTAAATCCTGGGGATCAGCAGCCATTCAGAGTGTCTGATTCAAACTGTGTTCACGACCTGGCAAACAAGGCTTCTGTTCTGCATCAGGGCAGCCGTTGAGGCTGAAACCTCTACTCTGTTCTCAGCCCTCCTCTTCTGGCAATCTGGGGCACGGTGTCTTCCCATGCTAGAAAGGAAATGGCTTAAATTCTCAAGGGGAGCCATGTGCCTTTCAGAAGAGGCACTGGCACAGGTACTCCTGGTAGCCTGGCTCGGTAGCGCGTCAAAGCCACCGGGTGCATCTGTTCTGTCTGAGTCTCTGTTGGTTTTTTTAGCTGATCGGGGAAGGGACGCGGCATCCGCTTGTGCCGGTTCACAGATGCTGCAGTATCGAGGCAGCCCAGCGGGTGCGGGCCGGGCGAGGAGGGGAGCGCAGATGGTTTAATGGAGATTATCCCAGTTGGAAACGTGCTTGTGCAGTGAATAAAATGAGCGGGCTCGCAGGCGCTCGCTGTCCCTCTTCAGGAGGGGACAATGTCACCCCGGCCCGACGCTCTGATCGCTGACCAGGGCAGGGCTGCTGCTGCGGGAGGCTGTGCAGGGGGGTCAGGGGGTGCTCTGAGGACACTCACACTGTTGTACCATTGCTCAGTACCAGCAGAACTTAATCGGCAAATGCAAAGGCTGAACTGATCAGTGTTGATGTGGATCCCGTCGGCCTTGGCACGGCGCTGCCTTCCTGGCCCTCTTTGGCTGTGGGCTGGAGTGCTGGGCTTTGTGTGCCTGCTGTACGTGCTCTGCTTCCCTCCACGGCATTTCTCCTTCCTGGCTCTGCCTGTGCCCTGCTCTGGGTAAAGGTATCTCAGATTTTTATTGTTGAAATAGATCTTTCCAAATGCATTTACCTGCACTGGGGCAGTTTTATCAGCTTGTTTGGTACAACGATGCTCTTGTGGCCTCTCAGTCCATTGTTGCCTTCTGTAGATTTTTTTGTTGTTGTTGTTGTTGTTGTTTTTTGTTTTATATTTTTTCCACCCAGCAGGGATATGAGAGGAGCCTTCATGGCGGTACTTGAACATCCATGCTTGATCTAACCTGTCTGTTGCCAACAGGGAGCTGGAGCAAAGAGCTGGGGCAGTGCTGCAAACAGAGTGCTTCTTCCAAGGGCACCTGGGTTTTCTCCACCATTCCCTTTGCAGCAAGTGCTTTTCCTCTGCCCTGCCTTCCTCAGCTGTGCCCTGCAGCAACATTTGGTAATAAATGGGTCACAGCTGCTGTCTCCTGGATATTTATTCTTACAATGTCTAGAGACCTTGAGAACCTGTGGTGGGAAAGGAAGGTGCCTCAGTGGCAGGAGCTGGACCAGGGAGGGCTGATTTCACAGCACATCAATCAGAAAGGTTTGGGGCACTTGTCCTGGGCTCCAGGAGTGAGCCAGTAAAAAGGAAGGAAAGCTGATGGAAGTTTATCCTGATGATGTGAAGTCATCATCTCGTTTAAATAAATTGCTTAAACTGTAGCATTGTTGTGTTCTAAGTTACTTTCAGACTGCAGTAAGGATGCAGCAGGACTGGGGCACTATTAGCTTGTCACCCTGCATATCCTACAAGAAGTTATTCATGGTAAGACCTTCTTGCCAAAAATACTGCATTATATTCCTTACCACAAATGCTTTGATGTGGTTTACTATGGTATTGATATAGAAATAAATGTACAAAAAAGGCAGCTGCTACTTCTGTGCATAAAGGCGATTCTGAAAGCCTTCAAAATAAGAAAAAGCTTTTCAAGAGTTCAGAATATTGTGCCATTTCTGTGTGTAAAGGCCACCTGAGTTTTGAAGCATTGCTGTGATACAAGAGGAATTAGTACTGCATTAGGTATCCAGTTGGCCAAATTGTTATTGGTGCCCCTGAAATACAGCTTTGCCTGGCTAAAAGCCCCATCTCAGAGGCTGACAGGAGTCTTCTCATGCCTCTCCTCTACTCAAAGTAGCAAAAAGTAAAGTCAGTTAAGTTGTTGCTTCGGTCTGAAGTGATTGAAGAGGGATGGGTGCCAGGTTCTGCTAAAATTAATGGTGTCTGGATGTGGGATGGGAAGGCAAGTCTCAGCTCTCTTTATTGTGCAACTAATAGGTTGAAATTGTCTCACAGCCTTGTTAATATGGCATAAATCCTGCCTCCTTCATCCTGGTCCGTTCTTCTGTGGGCTCATCAATAAATCCTTTCAATTGCTTGCTCATCATATGCCTGTGACAGATAGCCTGGCTCTACTGGAGGTTGCCACACTCCTTGTGTTTCCTAATGCAAAGGGATCTTCAGATAATAACTGGCCTTGTGAAAAAGAGGTTCCTCCTGAGCTGTCAGGAGGAGAGGCAGATGAGTGTGGTGCTGTGGAAGTGAAATATAAACTTGTTGTACCAGTGACCTAAGAGCTGGAGTTCAGCTTCTGATGGGTGATTTTTCTTGCTTCTTTGTAACTGATGGCATTTTGAGTAAAAGAAATATCAGTCAGAAGGCAAACACTGGGTGAGAGAATCAGCCTTTGGGACCAGACTTGAAGCAACTGCAAGACCATGCTTTGAAGCAACTAACATTAATGGATTAGCTTGTCTCTTTTCACTGGAAAATCAATAGTGCAGGGGACTGGAATGTGTTTTCTGTACAGAACTGTCTGTTCACAATGAGAAGTGGGTTTTTCCTAAGTGGAGCTTGGGTTGCGCTTGTCACTTGGACTCTGAGCTTTTCTAAAGGACCAATCCTGCCCCCCTGGCACCTCCAGCTGGCTGACAAGGGCTGTCTGGAAGGGAAGGGTGCTGTGGTGCTGCTTGAATGCATGGCCAGGGGTGCTGCAGGTGCTACCAGCCCTGCAGAGAAGCAAGGTGCAAGAAATGCAGAGATACGATGGGCAGAGGCCATCAGTGAGCTCAGACACCCTTGGCTTTCCCAAGGAGGAATGTCTTGCACACTTCAGTGCTTGGTTTGACTTACGTGCTGTTGGATGGTGATCAGGAACCTTGGAAGCAAACCAGCTAAACAAACTGGGTGATGCAGTGGCTTTAGATAGATCTCTGTTTGCTTTTGTGCACATTGTGCAGTTGGGAGCTCACCAGAGGTGATTTTGGGCTCAAACCACAGCCCTGTGCACGGTACAGCAACCCTGCTAAGGCTGAGAGGCCACACTGCTGCTTTCCCTGAATAAAACTGTCTCTTTGGAGTCCACTCACTTGGGGATCAAGGCACCAAAGCTGACACTGTTCTCTCCTGATACTGGAGACCAATCTCTCCTGAATAGGGCAGGTGTCAGAACTAATAAATGTGATCACCCGCTCCCTACACTGAGTGGTAAAGGTTTAAAATGGGCCTTTTAAAATTCCTTTCTTGGACTAGGCTGTTCCAGCAGAGCCACAAATCTTAGGTTTTCAGAACATTTGTGGAAAATAAGTAATAAATACATTTCCCCTGTGCAATGTTACTTTTTGCAATGATTGTGACAGCATCCTAGGAGTCAGACTTGGAGAAGACCTGTTAAGTCAGCTAAACAATCCCCTGGGAAATGCAGTATAAGCCTTTTTCTTAACAGCATATTTTCCAGTATTCTGTTTGGTGCTTTAGCACCAGCTTTGTTTTTAAACAGGGATCTGACCTTGCTGCCTGCTTGATTCACATCAGTGTTTTCATTGAGTAAGACAGCAGTCTTGATCTTTCATCCCCTGAAATTACCATTAATTCCTTAATATACAGGTAGAAAGTACCAGGGCTGTGGAACTGTGCAGTTCTGCTGCTATGAACATTATCAGAAGCTGTAGAGGAAAGCTCTGGACAGACCCATATATCTTTTTACTCCTAAATAAAAGTCTGCAACTTAACACCATTCTAAATTGTGCTGTATGTCTGAGTGAGATCACTGATGCTCTTGTCCAAAAATGTGGATTTTTGGACTACATCAGCAAATCCCACACGTAGCTCATGCTTCTGTAAGCAGGACTATAAATACAAATAATGCAGCTGGGATTTATCTTGTAAGTTGAAGTCTGTGTAATGCTCTGGGGTAGAGCTGATCTCCCAAGCCTGTTGCACCTGTTTGGTGTGCGATGTGGAGGGAAGAAGGCTGGAAGTGAGCAGACATCCCACTAGCCCCGGGCAACAAGGCTTTATCTCCTCTTTTGTGCTAAGTAGTTTCAAAGTGAGGGCCTTTGCTTCCCTCCAGGCAACTCCTGCATGATACACTGAGCAGGATGATGCTGCCCCTGAAGCTACATCCCCCAGGCAGCTGGAGAATCCTGTGAAACTCAGCTGAGAAGTTTGTAGGGGAAAAAAGTAAAGAGGACAAATAACTGTTTAGTGGTAGAAGCACTGTTGGTGCACGAGGGCTTAGTGGCCGTCAGGAACATTCATCCTTGCTGAACCCAAGTACCTCCTAACCCTGGCAGCTTGTAGCTTGACATGTTTGCAGGGCCCTCTGTGCATCGTGTCATGCTGGTCCACATCTCCCTTGCTTTGTGCTGTCTAACCCAGGGGCTTTTGTAGTCAATATAAATATTGCTGTAGTTGCCAATGCCCTACTAGGGGAGGCTACAAATATGCAGGAATTTGGGGCAGTATTTGTGATAAAGATGATGCCCTCGCACTTTCTTGGAGGAAACTCATTAATCTCTCATACCATGCTAATGAATTGGGGAGGCAGAGAAAACAACTCCTCAAGGTCACCGAGTGTCACGAAGGAGGAAAGCTCCACTTTCATATGCTGTGGGAGATCAGAGCAAGCTGGTGGGGGGCGGGGGGTACAGCCAAACTTGGCTCTGCACCTCCTCTGCTGTCCTTCCAATATCACAACCCAAGCATTCAGCTCTCCTGCATCTATCCACTTTGCTGCTTCCCTCCTGCTTGTTCAGATGCAATTAGGAGATGCAGAATAAGGGGGAGCCAGGGGTCAAGGAGGCGGTAAAGTGATTACAAGATGCTGCAAACGGCTGTGCCATAAATACTCCAATGATGAAAAATTAGATGCCAGTCACCTCGGGGTTATTGCTGGCCTCTATCTCTCTCTTGTTGTGAAAAATGATAATGGAAGTGTATTTACCCCAGAGTGTAAGCTTGCCGCTGGCTGTGATCCTGCACACCCCAGGTATGCCAGGAACAGAATCCTTGCACCCAATGACTTTCTGAGAACACTTTGTGCCTGAATTCTTCAGTTTAAGTGGAGAAAAAAAGAAAAGTGGAATTTCAGGATATTCTTTCCAAAGTGGAAAGTTCCTGGTGCTCAGATTGACCAGCTCCAGAAACAGGCTGTGGCCCTGAGTGAGGATAGGGAGAAGATGAGGATGGAGATGAGGGAAGAGGCGAACAGAGGAGAGGAGCACCCTCAAGTATTGCCTTGCTGTCTGTGTGCTGCTTCTGCCTTGGCCCTCCAGAGCTGCAGGCTGCCCAGTTCACAGCTGGTTTTTGGTGTGTTGGATGACCAGCAAGATCTGAGCTTAAGGAGCTGGGATGACTGCGCCTTTTTGCTGGGTGGGCAGTTAGAATCAAATGCTGGTGGTGGGCTAAAGCCTTTGAAAATCCCTAGATAGTATTCAGATCCACTGAAGTTGGTATCTTTGGGGATACAAGCACTTCTTTTCATCCCTTGCAGAAGGGATGAAGAGCTTTTCCGTTTTGGCAGAGGCATTAGGATCACTGTGGCACAGAACTGGGGGAGGCACCATCCAGCCTAAAGGGTCCTGTGGGTGAAAGGCCACTTTGCTTTGCTGGCAAAAACCAGCCTGGCAACAGCCGAGGTCTTAATTCCTGGAGGTGCCTCCTCCCTGCCTGAAGGAACTGGGGAAGAAGGTGGGTAAGGGCTCCTCAGTGCCAGGAATATGCCTGGGGTGAGTTATGATTATAAAGCTGTGCCAGGTGTCCCGAGAGCAGCACGGTAATTACCGGAGCTGCTGTGGCAGCTGCCTGCTGTACCCATAGCACAACTGCCCTTGTTTCTTCAGCTATAAATATTCCTTGTGGATTGTCTGGTGGCTGTGGCCTCCCTCCATTGTGACTTCTTGAATGTGCAGAGGATCTGGAGATTAAAATCCCTCTTGTCTCCCAACTTCTTTGAGCAATCCTTGTTCTGTGGCTGGTTTATCTCTTTTCAACCAACTTTGAGCTTCATAACAGCTTGTCTGCTGATAACTTGCTGCCTATCAGCACGGCCCCTGCTGCAGCCCTGCCTCCAGCCTTGAGAGGCTGTGGATTTTCAGCTTTTTTTAATTTTTATTTTTTTTTTAGCTCTCTAAAAAGCTTCTCCCTGAACAATCAGACTCTTTCCATGTATTTATATTTGTACCGTTTGCTGTGAGGGGTAAAGCTTTACCAAGGAAAGCTTGGATCGCCGCCCTTGCTGATAGGCCATCTGGCTCTGTACCTTGAGATATGAGCTCATGTAGGACAGAAACGTGGCCTTGTCACCCTAGTGAAGGGGACGAGAGCTGGCAGAGGGGACATCACACTCAAGAAGCTTTTCCCTTAAGATGTTTTAGCTAAAAAGTCCTGGAGCCCACCTTGGGGTAGCACTGCAGTAGCCACAACTTGAAGTGGGTACAGAGGAGCTTGCAGAGGCTGCAGCCGTGTGCTGGGAGAGCTACAGGTAGGTCTGAAATGCCACGAAACTGTTTTCTTTATCTAGAAGTTCCAAACAAGAGTGGGGAAAGCACTATGCATTTAATATTTCTCTCCAAAGTCAGCTCTAAGAATTCCCTGAAGATGTGAATAGAACATCAGTTCCTAAGGAATTACTAAAGGTCTGGTTCAGCTTTCCAACCAGGAATAAAACCTCTGACCTGTGCCCATGCCAGTAAATCCAGTTTTGCTTTTTGGACTTCTTTTTCCCTGCATGTGACACGCTCTAGTGAGAAGCACCTGAGGTGGGAACAGAGTATCCCAGTTCCCTGACATCTTGTTTGCTCTCTGTGCTTGCGCAGTCTGCTTTTGTTGGATTGTTTCATCTGTCCTTTCTAGTGCTCATCTGAGTTGTGAAATAGCTCTGAGCTCGGGGATGTCTTGCAGAAGCAGAGCAAGTGTCAGAGTTGCCACTTCTGACAGCATGTAGGAAATGTCTGCTTTTTCCTGCCATGCTCAAGGAGATTTTCCTTGCATCTGAGTAGGGAATCAGCTAAAGCTTCCTTTGGGTAGTGCTCATCCAGTCGAGCCTGTGTCGTATTGGTGTCAGGCTTTGCTGTGGGAATGTTGTGTACCCACAGTCCAGCATCAACCACTCAACCCTTGGCTTTCCTGCAGAAGTGTCAAAGTCTATCAAGGAGAGTGGTTGTTTTATTAAACCAGTGACTTTTTAATGAGATCTTATCTTACCCCTCTTTAGAGTAGGGTTAATTGCTGTGCTGTCTTGTGGGGCAGAGGTACCATTGCTCAACAGCTGTGAAATCTAAACATCAGCATCTACAGAGATGGAGCTGATACCATCCTAATGTGAAGTTTGTCTGAGATGCTGTCACTTCTATCAAAGGGAAGCAAGAACTCCAAGGAATTACATGGTTTTGGGGAGAATTTTAGTTTTGAATGAGGGTGTGAAAGGCAGGGAGTAGGAAAGGAAAAGGTGGGGTGGCTGGGGGGCCCAAAGGGAGATGGATATCCAAGGAGTAAGCACTACAACACCTCTTTTTTTATCTTCACATTAAAACTGAGGGGTCATAGTTCTGTTTTCTGAATCTAACTTCTCGTTGGTATGATAGCCCTGTGCTGCACAAACGATTTTATTCAAAAACTCTTGCACTTTTTGCACTGCTCCTGGCACATTTGCTGCATTTAACAATCATGGTCTCACTTTACTCAGTTACATACCTTGCTCCCACCCAATCTTTCTGAAACTTTCCAGGCTCTGAATCAATAAGAAGCAATAGCTACTGTTTTTAATTCACTACTTGGCAAGCACCAAAACCAGATGCAATTCTTACAGATGAGTTTGTGTAGCATAAAAACAAGCAAGTTCTGATGACAGTTATGAATGAGGCTGGTTTTTCAGATGGTCCTCTTGCAAATATATGCAGGCACTGGCTATAATGCTGGAACTACTGTATCTAATACATGAATCATCCATGTTTTGGATGCTAATTGTGCTTCCTGAGCAGTATTGGCTGCTGCTGTAAAAGCCACATGCTGAGCAGCAGATGAAAGCTATTGAACTGTACTGGTTCGGAGTGATAGATGGACCCTTCAGGTCAATAAAGAACCCGTTTGGTCAAACAGCCCTCTGACTGGCTTAAAGCGTGTTTGTATGGTCTGAAAGACCCCTGGCATTAGCTGGCCATCACTTAGTGCTTGAGAGCTCTCTTGGTGGTCCTCTTGGCTGCAACTAAGCTGATAAAAACCAACCAGATGTCCTATTAACGCTTGATCTTACTCTTGCTTTTATCAGATGATCCAATAAACAAGGTTACGTAACCAAGTTTTAACATAAGAGCTTTAATAAAATATACTTTTAGAAATATATAAATATATATGTATATAAAAATATATTCCAGGCAACGGTAAGCCCTAGTTAGTCCCCCTGTGGCAAGAAGACTGGAGTTGACCAGCCTGCTTTTTCATTTTGAAATACTGAGAGCTGACAGGTGCAGAGGCTGGGAGAGTGGTATCAGCTGAGTTGCCAGTTCAGGGAAGATCCCAAACCTTGGTGCCTGTGTTGCTCTGGCTTGGCTTGGCTTGGAATGGATTTGAAGNNNTTTGAAGACCCTCCCAGGGGTTGAGCAAGCTGGTGTGCTCCTTGTTCTCCTACTAGCCTGCAGGAAAGAGTGTAATTCAGGGTGACAAGCTGCTGTTCTTTATTCTACCCTCACTGGTTTCTCATTTTTTGACTGGAAATATCAGTAAAAGCAACNATATATATGTATATAAAAATATATTCCAGGCAACGGTAAGCCCTAGTTAGTCCCCCTGTGGCAAGAAGACTGGAGTTGACCAGCCTGCTTTTTCATTTTGAAATACTGAGAGCTGACAGGTGCAGAGGCTGGGAGAGTGGTATCAGCTGAGTTGCCAGTTCAGGGAAGATCCCAAACCTTGGTGCCTGTGTTGCTCTGGCTTGGCTTGGCTTGGAATGGATTTGAAGACCCTCCCAGGGGTTGAGCAAGCTGGTGTGCTCCTTGTTCTCCTACTAGCCTGCAGGAAAGAGTGTAATTCAGGGTGACAAGCTGCTGTTCTTTATTCTACCCTCACTGGTTTCTCATTTTTTGACTGGAAATATCAGTAAAAGCAACAAAAACACCTTTTTTTTTTTTTTCTTCATTAGTGTGCTGGATTTTCATGCTGTTTTTCAGCATAAGAAAGGAAGAAAAAATAAAAAATTTTGCATTTCCTTGCTCTGTGTGGATTCCACATTCCATCCACTATGAGCCTGGGGATTTACCTGGCCTTTCCCATTTAATGGAGGAGCTTGGAGGGAAATGAGGGAATCACTCTTAATAGCCAGCCCTGTGCTAAAGCACTATAATGGTTTCTCTCTGCTATCTTGTGAATTTAGACAGAATTTAATAGATTCAGTTCTCTTCCTTAGCTGAAGGAAGCATTCCTTTACCTTGTTTCAGTTTAGCAATGAATCAGTCCCCTATGCCTGCTTGTTTCTAATAAACCACTTCACTAGCAGAAAAATCTTAATCAAAGTAGACTGTGCCCATTCTGCCTTGGGTAGGTTTATTTGCTGAATCTTATGAACAGAATGATAAACTCCTAGAAAATACCTCCGATGACTCAAGAGGTGAACTGGAAGACTTGGGAGGGATTTTTTCTTGTGCCAGGGCTCTGCATATTTGACTTCTGACAGGGCTGACTGGTAGAGTTTTCTGTGTAGGTTTTAGGTTGTTTGAATTACATGCGTAATGAAGTACTTCGTGAATTATTTCCCTCTGGGAGAGACTGGAGCTTGGAAAACATCAGGTAGAAAATCTGAGTATTATGTCTGAGGTGCTTATTTGGGTTTACTTTTTCCTTAGGGAGAAGTTATGAAACTAATTAACTTAATGGGTTGGAAGAGCATTGAGGTGTCTGGCACAGCGAGGTAGAGGAAGTAGACATCCTCCTGCTGAGTTCTGTGGTTTCTTCTCATCCTTCTGGGGATATGTTTTTATATAGGATTCCTGGCCCTGGGACTCTTGTGATGGTTGATGGTGAGATTAGCTCTAATCCAGGGACTGAATTCTTGTCCTCATGTCCTGGCTGTGGCTGAGAAACTGGCCCCTTTCTCCTGCCCTGTGCCCAGTCCTGTTGAGCTGTGCAGAGTTTCACTTAAAAATTACGTTACTCTGGATGTTTAATGTCCAGTTCTGCCCAGGCTTTCTTCTTCCAAGCAGTCCTGTGTGTTCTGTGGCTTCCCTTCCTAAAAGTTTTTGGCAGAAATCCCTGCAAAGCAAGGCAACCTCATCTCATTGCAGGCCTTAGCATTGTTTGTATTGATCCACAGATATTCATCTTGGACACTAATGGGTGTCAAGTGGAAAAGGTAATAAATTTCTCTTGCACTAGAATTAATTTCTCTCTTGGCTCCTTTGGACCAGGATCTAGTTAAGAACAGAAAACACTGATCATCCTAAAGGATGCGGGGGGGGACATTCAACCATTCAAGCACAACAACTTGTATCCCTTCCCCAAGAGTTAAGTAGTAATGGCCAGAGAGGAGAAGAGTTGAAAACCGAGCTGAATGGATTTGGTTGTTTAAGGTGTTCTGAGAACTGGTGAATAACTGCAAAAGGTGAAGGACACCCAAATTCTTCTAGTACCTAAGGATGTTTTGTGATACTTTTTAGCAACTGAGCCCCAAATCCACCTTGACAACATTTCCTTTCCTCGGTGGGTAAGGCAAATCTGGGTTTCAGACCCAGCTGCTTTGGTGCTTGGTGGTTTTGTGTCAATCCTTTCTATGGTTTGAGGGGCTGTTTTGCTGATTGGTTCCGGAGCATTCTCATTTGCAGCAGACACCTGTTCCTTAATTATCACAACCTTAGTCTGTCTCTCTCTGTTCAGCACTTTCTGCTGCAGGAGCTATAAACTGATTTGAAGGGAGGCTGTGTTGAGCAGTGTTGGGAGAGAAGGTTGAAAGAGATTAGTCACAGACTCAAGAATACTTGTCAGTAAGACGGTGTCAACTTTTGTTAGCCTTGGGCACTTGCTCTACATCACTTTTTAGTCAAAGGTTTATTTAGTCTGTTGGGGTTTGTGCACTTCTCTAGGATGGAGTGGCAGTCCTAGTGGGCAGGAGAGTGGAGTTAAAGTCCCAATTAGAAGAAAGGAATAAGAGGGAGAAGAGTGAAAAAAGGTTTGTAACTGACTGGTTTGCTTCTATGTTAAAACCTCAAGTCCCATAACTGTTAAAGCTGATTTGGCTCTCAGTCTTGCCAGTTCTGCCTGTGGCATTGTATTCTGTGTGATTTCAGTGTTTCCTCCAACAACCATCAATTGCTTCACAAATCTGAATTCTATGCATGCTTCCTGTCCTTTTTTTTCATCTGAACAGTAAAAGCAAGACTTGGTGTAAGCAACGGTCTCAGACCAGAATATATTCCCACCAAGCAACGTGTCAAACCAAAGGTTCTTTCCCGCTCCCCTTCTGGGTTTGCTTTTGTCACCTGAGAATACTTGGGATGTGAGGCATTTCCAATTTGCCTTGCAGATATTCTGAAACTGTCTCAAAAAAGGTTTCTTGGGGTTGTGCTAGTCTTAAAATAGCTTGAATTCTGTTCTGTCCTGACTCTGTTGGGGCAGACAGAGACCTTGAGGCTTGGCAGACCTGCCCCTTTGAGTCCCAGTTCTGTGCTTCTGGTGGCACCTTTTCTTGAACTGCTTTAAGAAGTCATGGAAAAGAGCAATGTGTAAATATTAATGTTGAATATTTGTCTTTAAAAATCTCTTTGGGATGCTCTACAAACCTATGCTGTGTGTGCTGTGGCTTTCTAAGCACTGCCTGCTTACAAGTCCACAGTGTTTAGACCTGTTAGTGTATCACTAGCTGGTGCCATCCCATGGAAGACAGGCAGGGCTCTCAGTTCTCTGACACCCATTTTGTCTGTCTCTCACAAGTAGCTTCTCTCAGCCTATGTTCAGACTGCAGCCAGGGTCTGTTTCTTCTTGCAGTGAAGCCTTTTCTGTTCTCTCTGGGATAGGTAAGGCTCGAGTGCTGCTTAGTGCCCGAGCAGAGGTGACAGTGCTGGGCAGGATATGTCCCCTCTGGGCTTGGGCTGATAGCACAGTCACCTTGTGTGCTCTAGGAGGTGCTGGAAGAAAGTGCAGCAAGCTGTATAATCCAGATTCCTAGCACGGATCTTTGTTGGATGTATTTTGCAGCCCAGCTGGAAGAGAAGCAACAGACTGGTGCTGCAGTGTACCCCAATTTAATTTGCCCCATCCCTGGAAGTGTTCAAGGCCAGATTGGACAGGGTTTTGAGCAACCTAGTCTAGAGGAAAGTCTTCTCATGGCAGGGAGGTGGAATGAGATTGTCTTCAAGGTCCCTTCCAACCCAAACCATTCTGTGATTCTATGAAACACTGATCTCTTAACAGACATCTAAGAGGGCAGTGAGGAAGTTCTTCATTGAAGAACCTTTACTTTCCACACTAAATTGAGTTCTCTCCTATGAGTATATCTTTGATGAATTTCTTCCTCACTTTGCACAGGTTTTCAGCTTCCAAGAGCTGAACTGTTACACTGTAGCTTCCCACTATCTGTTTTTACACGTATAGAAAACCCTCTATGCTTTACACAGGCGACTTAAAGCATGAGGGGAAAAAAACTCCAGGCAGACCTGGCTCCATTGCTGTTGAGCCTGGGATACCCTGAAGCCACTCCATCAATGTTAATGGGAGCAGACTGGTGAGGGCTATTGCTATTCATACCTAAACTGAGCATGTACTTGGGCAAAGAGGCCACAGTTTAATATTTAATGTTCCGTAAGGCTGCACTGAGAGCTTTTACTGAAATGTGTCACTAAAGGAGTGCTGTAGCAGTGATAGCAAACAGCTGAGAGCCAAAAGGATCCTGAGCTCTAACTTCTGCCTGAGGCATGTTCTCTGATACCCAACAGCTTACTTGACCCTGTGTCTCAGGCAGCTTAGCTGTAAAATTAAACAACAAAGAAAGCTTCATGACAAATGGACATGTCTAGAGGTGAACTTTCAATGCAAGCTTTGTTCTTCTGATAAATTCATCTTGCTGGCAGAATTTCTGGTTTTTAATCTAACATGCGATTTTTGTTGTCCTTCCAGGCAGCATTCACGCTCCTCCTAGGTCCTTTCACCTTCTTCAATGTGCAGAAGACCAAGTATCTTCAAATCATGACGTCCCTCATGAGATGGATAGGTGAGTCTTGGCAGAGGCTCAGCCACCTCTTTACCATTGATGGAACCTGAGTCACACCACTGACGTTTCTCTTTGGCAAAATCTTGTTTGGAAGCAAGTCCTTGTCAAAACAACCTCTTTGAGGACAATTGTGCAGGCCTAATACATTTTTGAGGAGAAAGGTTTTAGTCTAGGATGAAATTTCTGATGAAAACAAAACAAATTGTTCTCAATCAGACATGGCTGGTAAAGGAGGTTTTAGTCTGGTTTGTGTGAGGGGCAGAAGAGGTTTGGCAGAGTCTTCTGTCTGGGTGCTGGCTGTGATACCCACCAGTTGGAAGTTTCTCATTCTCACAGCATATGCACAATAGACTTTGGACAGTCTTGTTTTGATCTGAGAAAAAAAGGCATTTCTGTCAGAACTTCCACCCTTAGTTTTATCATCTGCTTGCATTTATTTTCCTTGGTCTTCCTTTATGATAGGATGTGCTGCATTAGAAACCCCAAACCAATGTGTGTTGTCCTTGGGAAGTCCTGCTCCTGTGAGTTCTTTCCAAAATATTGCCAACCACTTCTAGGAAGACAGATCAGTCATTCCCTTAAGGGAAGTAAGACACACTCTTTTTTTTCCTAATGCCTTTGTCATTCAGAGATGCAGCTGCCTCATGTCTGGCTTGTGTCTGTACATGCCCTTAAAGGCTGAGAGGTGTATGTGGGTTGTGGAGGTTTGTGTTCAGGTTTGTCTATTTTTATGTCACCTAGACAGAGTGACTGATACTCAGGGCTAATAAAGAGCATTTATGGAGGTTAATGACCAGCATTTCTGCAGGTTAACAGTCTCCTGGTGTGTGAATCCAGACAACGAATTAGCTCTGTTCATACCTATCACTGGAATAAGAAGAAAAGCTGCTTCTCTAAGTATTTCCCATTACACACATACTCTTGACCAGACTGCAGTTGGGTATTGTCACTTCACTATGAATTCATCCTGTTTTGGAGGGGGCTGGCAGTCACTGCAGAGGAATAGAGATCCTCTGTTCTAGAGAATTCCTGACATGGGGTTAAGCAGTTGACACCCAGGAAAATTAAGTTGGATTTTAAGCTCTCAAGTCTCAGATGTTGAACAGTTTGAGTTAATAAATCCTGACTTTGGATGGTGTGAAAATCCTGGATGCCTGTTTTTCTCCTTTGTTGTCTTAGCACATGAGAGGTTTGAAAGCCCCCTATTCTTCAGAGAAAGAGGTTATCTCATTAAGGGGTACTAAAGGAAACGAGGAAGTTTTGCATGAGGTTCTTTTGTTGTTACTTTTTTCTTTATAAGAGTGATCTCTGCTCAGCTGACTGGCCTGATTCCAATCACTCTGCCTCCTCTTTTGTGGTAAAGACATCAGTCAGACCTCATCCTTTCTCTGTGACAGTCTGATACCTGCCTCATCTGCCACTGGTTTCCCTTTAGCCAGCTCCTTCCGTTATAAGGATTGCTAAACCTTGGTGTGATGGCAAAAGTGTTCCTCTCTTTCATGGCTTGATAGAGAGAGATAAAGGCAGTGTTTGGAGAAGTGTAGGGGAAATTCATGTTTTAGCCTGATTGATTCCTGCGTCAGCACACTGGGGAACAGCTGCCCCAGATAATGATAGTTAATGACCCTGACAGCACCTCAGTGGCTACTTAGAAGAATAGATTCCGTATGTGTACAATGAGGGATAGATTTATTGGGAAAGACAATTTGTCAAAAAGCCATGTGATGCAGGGAGCAGAGAAAAGCTCTTGCTGCGGATCCCGGGGTAAGGATCAATCCCATACTGCTGAGATTTGTCAAGCTGACTTCTCCCATGTCCTTACAGCACTGCTGTCCCCTCCTCCAAAAGCAGGGCTGTGAATTAAACACAGGTTGGTGTTTAGAGAGCTTATATCCTAAAGAACGATCTTGGGTAGTGTTGTGTGGTCTTCTGAACTCTTCCTGCCTGCATGCTGGTGGCCAGGTGTGAACTCTTTTTCCTGGTATAAACTGTGCTTTTCTTTCACCTTCCTTGGGTTGCTTTTAGCCATGTGGTGCTGAGGGTGGTTCTGCAAAGCACTCTGAGCAGCAGAGCAACACTGCAGCTTCCTGCCTACCTCTTTATTGTGTGAGGGAAAGAAAACCTTCCCTTGTGGACAGGGGCTTATTCATCTTACCTGTGCTCACTGGCTTGGCGTGGATGGGAATCTGAATTCCCAAAGCTTTGCATCATGATTTGAAAAAATCAAGCCTCCCTGGGCTGGGAGGTCAGTCCAGACTTTGCAATGTGCCTCCCACAGGACCCACCACACACCCTTCTCCCCAGCGCAGTGGAAAGTCCCTGGATTTCAGAGCAGAAGAGGCTGATGTAAAGCAGCACTGCCCCAGGTGTACTGGTGATTCAGATGATAGCAGCTGAGAGGATGGTTCTTGGCAGCAGAGAGAGCTAGCTGTGTGTGAAGGTCATTTCTGCTGGTATTTGTAACAGTGTCAGCCTTGCCTTTGAAAGTTGCTTTGCCTCTTTCTCCTGATCTAAGTGATAATCAAATGTCACCAGCCTCTTCCAGAGCCTTGTGCTCATGACAAGCAGCACCATCGGCTATCAAAGCCTACAGCAGTCTCATTCCACACCTCACAGATAAAAAAAAAATTATTCCCTCCCTGAAAAATAGGCTTAAACACTGCGATCTGAGCTGGAAATTAAAAATGGGCCAGTTCAAAGAATGTGGAGATGTTCCAGGGATCAGCCCTTTATCTGGCATCCTCCCAGGATAAGGGACTAAGCCAGGACAGGCACCTCTGAAGCCTCTAAAAGGAGAAAGTTGAAGCAGGAGCTTGCAAGCTCAAGTGTGCTGCTAGAGAGCCCAGACAGATGGCTCTCCTTGTCTGGGCCTGTTGATCATGGACAGCTCATCTGGAAAGAAGGCTGGCATGGCAAGGCACTTCCCTGCCAGAGCTGATAGGAGCACAGAGGGTGGATCTGTGTCTCCAGGTGGAATGGGGCTGGTGGCAGAGAGGGCCTCCAGAGGAATCGAGCTGTTGCCAGTCTTCTGAAGAGTAGCAGCTTACACACTTGGCTGCAGAACTGATTGTCACCTGGCACTGGTGAGTGCCAGTGGTTAAATTCAGTGCAGCAGTTGGTGCTTGAACTGCTGGCCTTATCCTTGCATAGACATCTCTGTTCTCCAGGGGCTGGCAGATGAGTGAGGCTTTGCCAACCCAAGTTCCCATCCCTTTCCCAGTGCAGAAGCTCCTCAGACTGCTATTTCAGCCTTTTACAGGTACCTAAGCTGCTTTGGGAGATGGAGCAGAGGCATTCTAAGGGATGCCAACAGGGAGTCTGCCTGCTGTGCTTCCCTGGAGAAAGGGCCAGTCATGAAACATCATTTGGTTTAAATCCTGACAATGGTGCCTACAGTGAAGCCTTGTTTGATTTGTGGTTAGAACCTTGTTGGCTCACCCAGCTCTGGGGCCATGTGAATACAGATTTTTCCTGTGGGGTGAGGAGGGTCCTTTCCCAAAGTGTAATTCTGCCTTCCTTTCAGTTCTCTTCCACCTCAGCCTCAGGAAAGTGTAGAGCTGTTATTAGGTCAATTCCTTTACCAGTTTTGGAGCCTGTTTCCAGGTCTCTTACAGAGTTACTGGAGCAGAGCTTCCTGCAGAAGGCTAAACCAACTAAGCCATCAATAAATTGATATTTCCAATTCTGCTGTTTGGATTTCAGACACTTTTTTTTTCCCTGGAGGGTTTTAATCTATGGTGGTGACAGATTGCTCTGTAAAGAGACTGGCTTATCTAGCTGGGTATTTTTTTTCCCAGCTTCAGTCCTGAATTCCAGGATTTCTTCAATCCTGATCGGGTGGTTACTGTTAGGGGTGAGCTGCTGAAGGGCATGGCCCAACAAGAGGGACTGAGCCAGGCAAGTCCCATGCACCTCTCACAGCAGAGGAGATACAGCTCACTGAGGCACAGCTCTACCTCTTTATTATTGGGTAATATTGGATAATAACTGTCTAGCAGCATCATGGGATAGGATATGGATTAGGAAAGATAACAAAAGGACAGAGCTTGGTGGAGCTGAGCAGCAAACACTGGGCTATTGTGCATTAAGCAGCTAACCCGATTAATTGCAGCCTGTTGCAGCCTGAGATGTCCAGCTCTATAGGTGAGGACTGCTGGCTCTAAAGACATTGGTAGCATGATTATTGCTGCTGTTATTAAATTGTCTCTGCCAAATGTTCCCAGACAGCTCCCACGTGGGGCCTGTGCTCTGTGTGCTGCTCATGATGCTGTATTGTAGTTATTAGAAAGTATTGTATTTTAATGAAGAGATAGTTTATAGAGTAATAAACTTCTGGGTTTGTTTGAGCAGGCTCAGTTCTCTCTCCCTTTGGATCACACCACATCTATTCAAGTAAATGCAGCCCTTGAGACAGAGCCTTCCCAACCCTGCCCAAACAATGATCTCACAATTGCATGCTCAGGAATAAAATCTCTACCCCAGCTCTTTCCCCTGGCCAATAAGATGGAGGGAAAGCAGACAAGAATTGCTGGGAAGTCTGTGTTAAACCCTTCTTTTCCCCATCCCCTCCCCTGATACTTGGTAGAAGGTTTCTGAGACAGAAACTAAGAAGGGGCTGTCCAGAGCATGCTAGTGGGGCTGACTTTCTGTATCTGGTGGTTTGTCTGGTAGTTGTGCTCTTTCCACCAGAGCCCTGCTGTTCACAGCTCTGCTCTGCAGAGAACTGGTCTCAGACCATCTCACCCTGTGAGCAGTCTCAGGTAAGTGTCACTGCCACCCTCGGCAGCAGAGCTATCTATGCTGGAGTTGACTCGCTGCAGGAACCTGGAGTCACTGTGCTACATCCCTTCAAGTGCTGAGACTGACAATTACAGAGGAGGCTGATTTAGGAGGGGGTGACAGTTGTCTGAAGTCCTGAATTTACAGTCTCCTGCTGAGAAATTAGTCTGCTAGTGCCCACAGTTCTCAAGGTGGGTGGCCTCTTTTCACATCAGAAATGGAGCTTTCTGCAAATAGCTTAAGGAGGGATCATTGTGATCTCTGCCTCTCTCCTTTCACACTGCAGGGCGTACAGGACGATGAGGGAATTGGACTGTAAATCAGGACACTGTTGCATGTTCATTCTGACAAGCTGCTTCAACAAAGTTACTTCATGTTCTTATATCCCTTTTGGAGCAGATGAAGCTGCTGCCAGAGCCCAGGGTAAATAATTCACTAAGAGAAGTGAATATATTTATGAAGAGTTAGTTAAAATGCTGTGCTTCTGTCATGCCTGCTTTTGGACTTGTTGGCTGAGAAGCTCATTTCAGTGCTGTTTGTGGGGGGCAGTGGGGTGAAGCAGTGCAGTGCCTGTATGAGAGAAAGAGCCTTGTGAGCTTCAGACACAGATGGAGAGTGATTTGACCACTGAGATCCTGCCTGAGGAGCTGATGCTCCTGAAAAGAGCACTTTAGTCAGGCAGCAGGAGACACTGATGGGTCTGAGAGCTGAAGAAGGGGAGCTGGAAATGTAAGGGCACATTCAACCCTGCAAAAGGGCCTGAGTGGCGGTGCCCACACAGGTTTTTAGAGTGGGGCTGTGGCATGAAAAGTTGCTTTCTGTTCAGAGTGTATTTTGGTGGAACAAGATGATAAAAAACTTTGCTGTGTAGGGCCCGAGGCAGGATGGGCAAGATGTGGCTAAGTCTGCAGAGCACCTGGATATCATGGGACATGGATGCTCTGCAGCCAGTGCTTTTCAAAGCATGCACAGCCATAGTTGGGGCTCACAGTGACACCAAAGTGTGAATTATTCCCTTCTCTCAGAAGAGTAAATTCTGACATGGACAGAGAAGTGACTGTCAGAGCTAATAGGCCAAGCCAGCAGCAGAGCTGAGAGCAGAGTCCTGGTTGCAGAGCTTCTACAGCTCTTCTGCCAAAGAAGAACTGACCAGCAGAGAGAGGACCATAAACTACACAGGTAATTTTCCACTAGAAGCAAAACAAGCCTTGCTGGCTGCTCCTTCCTTCTCATATATTGAGAAAAAGCATCTGTGATAAATGCCCAAGTGCAGGGCCATTTTTCTCCTGTGAGCTGTTGCTGGTGTGGAGATGTCTGTGGGACCAGCTGATGTGGGCTGAGATGGGGCAGCTAACACTGGTTTCATTGCAGGGGTTGTTACCACAATTGGGGAAGCTACTTGTAAATCTTGGGTTATGGTATTGCAAGCCTGATGAAGAAAAGCAGGGACATTATGCCCTGAGAGCAGTGAAGCTCCACTAAACTTTTGGCCTTTGGCTGCCAAAAAGTCCTGGTAGTGCTTTTGAAATGAAATTTCCCTTTGTGAAGAAAAGGGGCTCCACCTGGCCAAAGGCAGCAGTGCCTGAGTTGACTGCAGCAGGAGCAAGCCAGGCCTGGGGGAGTGGAGGTGCTCGAGAGGCTTTTTCTTGCCTTCTTGGTAAGCTGTGTCACACTTCTGTGTACAGCAACAGTCCCCTGCCATGTGGACCCCTGCCTCAGGCTTTGGGGTGGGGCAAGTCCCTGCTCTCCATCAGAGGAAGGAGCCACAGTGATGTTCCACAGCTTTTGCTCATACCTTTCTTCTGGGAAGTAATTTCCCTCCTCTTTTCTTTCTGATGTGTCTCTCCAGAGAATTGCTGTCTTCTATGAACATATCCATCTTGCTTCCACACAGTCTCTGTACTCATAAATCCTTCATCTTCCTAGAGATGGTGTTTTAGGCTCTGTCAATGTCAAATCCGATCCTTAACTACTCCAGCTCCCACATCTAATGGAGTAAACCTGGGTTTCATGTTACCTCTTTACTGTCAATTCATATAGAAGCCCTCTCTGAAGGTTGGAGATGTTAATCAGTTGTTGGCCTGGAATTTGTGGAGAACTGGAGGTCATGAACAAGTGGCAGGATATAGCTTCTGCAAGAGAAACTGGCTAAATGAGTTCTAAATTTAAAAATCAATGTCTTAATTTCAGATACTTTGTTCTGCCAGCATGTTGGACTCCAACTGTGCTTTAATACATCAAATGCCACAGGATCCAGAATGCCTGGTGGTTCCAGCGGGCTCTTCAGCTTGCCCACATCACTGCTGGAAGGCAGGAGGCAGCTGGCTCTGAGAAGGGGCACCAACATCCTAGAAAGACATCAGCAGGGAAGTAGACAGCACAAGTGTCAGGTGGGGATGCAGAAGGCAGGACTGTCTTTACATGTTCCTGGATCATTCAGTGTGTACAAAGCAGATGCTCCTGGTTTTATGCCCTTTCTATGAAAGAGCTGCCTAATGTTAAACTAATTGAGATCTGTTCCTCTGTTTAAAAGTGGCCTGCTCTGTTTTGACTTGGTACAGGATTGAGGTGGAGGGAAATCTTCCCTTTCCAAAGAGACTGGGTTTAGGAAGCTCCTGAAAACATCTTCCTCTTGGAATCCATCATGCTGCTTAATATATGAAAAGGGAAGCAAGTGGTGTGCCTTGGGTTACGGTGATCCATTATCATTATTTCCTGGCATATTGATTCTCTGCTTGGACAGGAAAGCTCTGTCACACCGTCAGCCAGTGGTGACGGATGGCCCTGCCACAAAGGTGTCACAGCACCAGCTCAGACAAATGGCTGGGGGACAGGGGAGCAGCCAGGCGTGGGGTGGCTGCACACAACTGCCTCTCTGGTCCCTGGAAGAGGTGGCAGGCAGCTGTGGTGATGGTCTCTCCAGGCTTTCCTTGTGGAAGTAGGAATGGGAGTAGGGACAGGGCTGGAGAAGATGTGAACGTCTCACAAGTACCGTGTCTTGCAGGGATGCAAGGGGGGTGAAACCAGAAGCTCATTCTGAGCATCAGTTCTTGCAGGAACCTACCATCACAGGGGAAAAAATGCGTTTGAGGCTTGGACTCACTTTCTTTTCTGCAATAGCCTTTCTGCAGAGAGATGAAGCTCATGTACAAACACTATTTTTCATTTACAGAGGTGTTTTCTCTGACTCTGTAAAACGATCCTTAAACTCAGAATGGCTAAATTATCTTCGCTGCTTCTCTGCAGCCCTGTTATGTTTCTATCAAAATGCACAAAAATGTATTTCTTAATATCCCCAGACTCCCATATTTCCCAAACTGTACTACTTTGCACATCAGCTCATCCATATTCATCCTTACTTCACCTGCAAGAACCAGAGCAGAACTGCCTTATCTCTGAATCTCCTGAGTTAAGCAGGAGAGGCAGCAGTAGCTGACTGCAAGGTCTGCTTTATCTGGGAAGAACATTTGTTCCTCAAATAGTGAGGGGAGCAAAGAAAGTCTGCAGGAGAGGCAGTTGGATGATTGGGATGAGATTCACCACAAGTTTTCCTTTATGGCATAGCCCCTCTTTAATTTTTTCCTCAGGCTTACTTAGATCTTTCACTAAAAATGATGCTTGAACATCTAGAGGAGACAAGATGAGACAAGAAGTGGCCTCTGTGCCTTGCTGACTGCCAAGCCTGAGGTGTGCGGGCTTGGAGTGGGTTTCACACTGTGGAAAAAGCAGGACAAGCAAAACCCTTGATTGTTTTTTAAGCATTTATATAAAACAAGGCTTAAAGCAAATTTTTCATGTAACCAACTAACAATCCATAGTGCCATCACTGTCAGCCTTGCTTTGTGACTGTTGATTATGGTCTGAAGGTGTTTCATCCCTGGAACATGTTGCTTGTGTCCTCTGTTCTTTGTGGAGAAGAACAGATCAAGGGTTTTTTGTGAGTCTGTGTCTTACTTCCCCAGGGTCCTTGTGGTGAAGGAACACTGTTGTACAGCTGATGTGACTACAGTAGGTGGCATGAAATAGTGTTGTGTGACTCTGCCTTCAGCCTGCTGTCCTGGGCAGGGGATGTGAGTGGGAGCTTTGTGTATGCCTGAGGATCCTGTGCTGCCTCTTTTCTGCTCAAAGCTGCCTGTCCATCAGCCTGTCATCTTCTTTTCATTTTGACTTATCATCCAAACCATATCTAGGTTTCAGAGTTTCATTTTTTGGCTCGCCTTCTCTCGAACAGAGAGATAAATTTGACAGGCAAGTGTTTTACCTCTCCAGTTCCAGGAGTGAGAAACTCTTCTGCCTCAGGGACTGAGAGAAAACAACCATGGGGCAGGGCTTTTGTCCTCTCTGAGGCTGGAATTGTGCAGGGGAGGTTTCCAGTTCACCCAGCACCATTTCTCTCAAGGATCTTGCATCTGCAGAGCAGCAGTGCTCAGACAGGGGAAGCAGAGCCTGCCTTGTTGGAAGCAAAACTAGTTTGGATCTTAGTATTGGATCCTCACTCCCTGTAATGTTAATAAATTTCTGAAATGGATATTTAATGAAAAACAAATATTAAATTCTAGTTGCTTAAGCCAAAGACCATCCATCATTAAAGGAATCCACAATAAATCTGTTCCTTTAGTGTACCCTGCCAGAAAAGCACATGTTGGGGCAGAGTAGAGTCTGTAGGAGATGCTCTGGAAGGAGGGTGAGGTCTCACAGGAAATATTTAAGGGGGCTGGTAGGGCATGTAGGAAAAAAATCAGGGAGGCCAAAGCTCAGTTTGAACTTAAATTGGCAACTTTTGTAAAGGATAATGAAAAACGCTTTTACAAATATATTAATGGTAAAAGGAAGGGTAAAACCAACCTTTGTTCCTTATTGGGTGAGGGAGGGAATTTAGTAACTGCAGATGAGGAGAAGGCAGAAGTGCTTAATGCCTTCTTTGCCTCAGTGTTTAGTGGGAAGACACTTGCCTACAGGACAACTGTCCTCCTGGGCTGGTAGATGGTGTCAGGGAGCAGAATGGTGCCCCTGTTATCCAGGAGGAGGCAGTCAGAGAACTCCTGAGCCACTTGGATGTTCATAAATCTGTGGGCCCAGATGGGATCCATCCCAGGGTGATGAGGGAGCTGGCAGATGAGCTTGCAAAGCCACTNACTCAGAGTGTCTTCCCATTTTTCTTTGTAGCTCTTCTTTTCCTCTTGAATCTATTTTAGGTGCTTCTGTGCACAGTTCCCACCCCGTGACAGCAAAGGAGTCTTTATGTGGTGTAGGCTGGAACAGACTGCAGTGTGGGAGGATGGTGGATTACTGAAGCTTCATGTTGCAAGCAAATTTAGCAAGTGCTTTAAAAAGCCAAACTATGAAATAACATAAACTCATGACCAAAAAAAGTCCAGAAATATAAATCTGAGGCTTATTTTATTCTAAGAGCATATTTAAGTGGAGAGCAAAGGGCTGATGATAGGTGGAAGAGCACACTACTACAATAATAGGAAAGGTCAACCCAAATTAGTGATTTCTTGGATGACTCACAATCCATTACATTAATAGTATTATTGATTAATCTTTAACTAAATCCCCTTTTGGCCTTTTCTTATTTTAAAATATTTTAAAAGTTTTATGAGTTAGCTTAGCTAAAGATTAGCTCAGTTGGTTGGAGCACAGTACTAATAACACTAGGTTGGATCCCTGTATGGTCCATTCACTTAAGAGTTGGACTTTATAATCCTTCTGGGTCCCTTCCAACACAGAATATTCTGTGATTTTGGTAAAAGACAGCAGAATGAAGACAGGACTCAGACATTATGGCTGCTGTGAATGTCAGAATTCAAAGAATGTCTTAAAGACTTGAGAGGGATGTAATCCTTTTTTTCTCCCTGATATAATCCAGCTGATTGTTAATACAGGCTAGGTTACTCCCCCATACAGTCTCCAGTACCTGCTGGTTTGTCTGTGAATGAGCAACTTCTATTGAAAGTGTCCAGTTTTGTGCCCCTCGACACAGGACAGGTGCTGGAGTCAGTCCAGAGAAGGGCAGTGGGGCTGGTAAAAAGTCAGGAGCACAAGTCTGGTTAGGAGTGGCTGAGTGAGCTGGGGTTGTTTAGCCTGGAGAAAAGGAGACTCAGAGGTGACCTTATCACTCGCTACATCTTCCTGAAGGGTGGTTGTAGTCAGGTGGAGGTTGGTCTCCTCCACCAGGCAACAACTGACAGAACAACAGGATGCAGTCTTAGGCTGCACCAAGGGAAATATAGGTTGGATATCAGGAAAAAGTTTTTCACCGGAAGGATGATAAAGTACTGGAATGATCTGCCCAGGGAGGTGGTGGAGTCACCATCCCTGGATATGCTTAAAAAAAGACTGGATGTGGCACTCGGTGCCATGATCTAGTTGAGGTGTTAGGGCATGGGTTGAACTCGATGATCTTGAAAGTCTCTTCCAACCTTCACATTCTGTGTGTGTCTGTGTGTGTGCTTCAGGGATGGGGTGCCTGCCTGAAAGTTCCCCTGGTCCTGTTGGCACTGGTGCAGAAGTCTGGGCTTTGAGTTGATGGTGGGAGTGGGTGTGGGGAATGGAAATA
Organism: Sterrhoptilus dennistouni; assembly: GCA_013397095.1. Lineage (NCBI taxonomy): Eukaryota > Metazoa > Chordata > Aves > Passeriformes > Zosteropidae > Sterrhoptilus > Sterrhoptilus dennistouni. The sequence continues at coordinate 922,135 of VWZU01016428.1, read as the reverse complement.
GGTCACTTATTACTGTGTCGAGCAGAGCATGAGGGGACTCATTGTCTAGCGTGCAGGGCAAGAGGTATGAGACTTCTGAGTCATGTCTTAGCCCAGACATAGGACCAGCTCAGGATGGGGCTGCAGAGCCTGACCACCTCTCCCAGGCAAGAAGGAAAGGAACAGTCTCAGCACATTTCCAGAGCTGCTCAACCTGCTTTGTCTTACTACTCAGGGCATCTTCTCCTCTTCCTTGTAGCCTGTGCAGCCCCAGGGAGTGGAGCCATGTCACATCACCTGGAACACAGCTCTTTCTGGGTCTCTTGCTGAGCAGATATGGCTGGCAAGCATCGCCCCTCTGGGGAGAAGTGGAGGAGGCACAACAACTGTACCCCTGTTTGCAGTGTCCCTCACCTGCTGGGCTTGAGTGAAGGCAAGGGGAATTGCACACCCCCAGAGCAATGAGCTGTTGCCTTCCATAGCTCTGTGTGACTGCCCCTGGGGGAGGAAATGGAGCCTAGCACTCCTGAAATGACCTGGCCCCGTGGTACTGTGAAGGAATGGATCTGCTGCTGTCAGTGCGGTGTTTGGGGAGGGCTGGTAGATGTGCCCTGTCACTGGGAAACTGGCAAGAGATTTCCTGAGGCAGCACAGGATGAAATGCAGCATGTGGCTTGGGAAGGGTTCAGCATGGAGCTGTTTGCTGCAGGAGATTGTGAATTTCTGAGAGAGGGTTTTAGGGAGTGCTGGGGGTGTATGGGAGGCAATGTCCAGTGACGTTAATCTGATCTTGCTGGGCACAAGAGAGGCAGTATTCACTAAGTGGTCTGTAGCTATTTTCCCTAGTCCCATCCCTGGCAGGGTTTCCCATCTCCAGCTGCCTGTTGTGGGGAGCAGGACTGGGCACAGAACAAGCCCATGATTTTGTCACCCCATGGTGAGCCTGCCCAGCTCCCAGCACTGGTGCCAGCCTCCTATGGACTTGAACAGTGCACTGCTTCATTTAATACCTCTGGATTTATATTAATGACATTCAGAGTTGTCTGTAGTAGTTGTCTCAGCATTTTGTTGATTTTTTCATTACCTGATAATTCATGGCTCTGTTCTCTGCCTCAGACTGGCGCAAGGACAGCTCTGTGCAAGCCACAGTGGTCCACCCATTGCAGCACCAGACTGTAAATCTCACTGCTTGCTGCCCTGCCAGGCAGGTCCTTTTCTCCCCATTACTTGTTAACTCCAGCAGCTGATGATCATCTTTCCCAGGTTGATGCAATTTTTGTGACACCAGAATTAGTTTTCTGCTGCTTTTATATGCCATGCTAGGAATGAGAGTCTGACAGTAACTGCTCTGGCTCAAATTTCCAGCCTCAGAGTAATAAGGGCATTAGCCCAATCTCCTGAATTCATTTTGTTCCTGGCACGTAGTTATTTGTAATAAGCTTTGTGTAAAACGTTGTTAGGCTTTTTCCTGGCATAAGTGAAGGGTAGACAAGCAGACTTTTTGTCTAGAAACTATGAATTTTAATAGCAGTCTTTCGCTGCTGCTTTAGTCCCTTCCAGACTGGCTTCTCCACCCTGGGATTAGCTACAGACAGCCTATTGCTCCTGCCCAGGAAATGGCTGGCTAGTTCTTGCTCTATCATGCTTGACAGATCCCAGGGACAGGAAAGCTTGCTATAGCTGCTGCTTCTGTGCACATAGGGGAGGTCTTGAAAACATTAGTCCAGTTGGAAATGTGCAGGAATATTACTGGGGTTGACTGGAGCCAAGCCAGAGCTCAGACATCTCTAAGCCTTTTTGAAATGATGGTATTTAACCAGTGTGTGTGTGACAGAAGCATCCATGGACCAAAACCCTTGAGGGCTTAGGGTTCACCAGCTCTGTCAGCCTTCTGCTTCATAAGGGCTCAGCACAGCCCTGTGCTCTTCGGGGTGGGAGGGTGAATCCCTGTGGGAGGGAGATGGAGGGAGATGCCTGAGCCCATTCCCTTATCTGCTGACTGGCATTAACAGCAAATCACAATTAATTCCTGTGCACCTTGCCTTTGATGTAGCACCCTCAGATAAGGTGGTGCATCAGAGATAAGGAGATGCTCTTGCATAGCAGGAGAGAGCTGGTGCCAAGTCTGCCAGTGCAATGGGAAGGAGGTCATGGGGAGTGTGGGCCTGGGCTTGACCTGAGACCTTCTCTCTCTCTCCAGCTTTCATCCTCATGATTATTCTGGCCCTCATCCGCATCAGCAGAGGCCAAGCTGAAGGTCACCCATCCATGGCCCAGCTGTCGGGTATCCGTAATCTGTTTGGGGTGTGCGTCTATTCCTTCATGTGCCAGCACTCCCTGCCATCCCTCATCACCCCCATTTCCAAGAAGAAGCACGTCAACAAGCTCGTGCTGCTCGATTACATCCTGATCCTGGCATTCTACAGCCTCCTGTCCTTCACTGCCATTTACTGCTTCCGCAACGACACCCTCATGGACATGTACACGCTCAACTTCACCAACTGTGAGATCATCAGCGTGCCCTTCATTCGGTACTTCCTGGGCCTCTTCCCAGTCTTCACCATCAGCACCAACTTCCCCATCATCGCCGTGACCCTACGCAACAACTGGAAGACCCTTTTCCACAGAGAAGGGGGCACCTACCCGTGGGTGGTGGACAGGATTGTCTTTCCTGCCATCACGCTGATTCCCCCGGTGCTGGTGGCTTTCTGCACCCACGATCTGGAGTCCCTGGTGGGGATCACGGGAGCCTATGCCGGGAATGGGATCCAGTATCTCATCCCAGCTTTCCTGGCGTACTGCAGTCGGAAGGACACTCAGCTGGTCTTCGGCAGCGGGACGGTGAACAAGCACCTCTCCCCTTTCCGGCACAGCTTCTGGATTGTGTTCGTGCTCATTTGGGGTTTCTCTTGCTTTGTGTTTGTGACTGCAAACATTGTCCTGAGTGAGTCAAAGCTCTGATGAGGGTTAGCAGCCCACTCCCTCTGAAGCTGCAGAGACTCCAGCATTTCAGCTCCCCCCCGCCGGGACTGTGCAGTGAGGGGGAGAGGCAGTATGAAGGAAAGTTTCCAGGCTGTTGGCTTGGTGACACAGATTTCTTCACTCCACTTTGGGTGTGGATGGAGTGTACTCAGCCTTGTTACGGTTCTGGTTCTCAGACAAAGCCCTGGGGCTGAGCCCTTGGCAGGGCATTGTTAACCAGTGTCCAGCCATTCCTGCCTTTGGTTCTGTCAGAGCAGCACATTCTCTGTCTGTCCCTCTGTGGTTCTCTGTGTGCTGCAGGTCTCGGCACACAGAAGAGAGCAGCCTTGACTGTATCACTACATGTCCCTTCTTCCAAAGGCAGGAATGTGCTGTGCAGAATCCAGCAGGAGTTTGGGATAACTGAGTCTCTTCTTTCTGCTGAGACTCCTTCAGACCAACCTCCTGTGCCAGCTGAAGGAAAACATAAGGGTGAAAATAGACCTAATTCAGAAGGAAATAATTTTGTGCTGTTACATTTTCTTTTTCTAGAAGCATTATCATGTTTGTGCACATTGCCTGGGATCAGGGATCTTTTGCTTAGAGCTGGATTTCTCCAGGCTGGGAGTTTACATTCACACTTCCATCCTCTTCTCCTGTGCTGTGGCTGCTCAGCTGGGCAGAGCAGTGCCCCTCTGCATGCAGGGATACAGCTCTTCCCACTGGAAAGGAAATCATCCTTGCTTCCCTCAGCAGCGGCACACGACTCCACTTTCCACTGGCAGAGGCCTTCTCCCTTACTCAGCTTTGCCCGGGGCTGGTAGGAGCAGCCAGGCCCTGACTCCAGGGGCGGGATGGGGATCGCTGTGGGCTGGGGAGGGGCTCATTACTCAGTCCTGACACGCGAGAGGCTCCGGCTGTGCACACTGATGCGTTCCCGGCTCCCGCGTTGGGTAATTAGCCTTGAAACAAGGTGGGTGTTAACTCAGGGGAATGAGCCGGTGCCAGGAGGAAGTGGCTGTGCCCTGGCTCAGCCCTGCCTGCAGCAGCAGAGCTCCCGGAACAAGCGAGCAAAACCTGAAACCCTGCTGGAACTGAGCTTGAATTCTCCCTCTGCACAGGGTTAAGGTGGGCTTGGGGCTGCTCCTGCTCTGCTTCTTTTGGAATTGGGCTGTTCCTACCTTAGGCAGCTCTAGGAGAGTCTCTGCTTTTAGGATGACTGTGGGCACAGTAACACCACACTTTGTCGCTGGGCCCTGTGTTCAGAAGTCCTGGGGCACAGATGATACGGGGTTTCCTGACAGAGGGAAGAACCTCGAAAGTTTTCATCTGAGCTATTTTAAACCCCGTTATCAAAGCAGGTTCAAAGCCAGGTGCGTGTCAGATCCTCCTGCCCTCTGCACTTGATGCAGTATTAAATGTCATCGCTCACTAAAGCAAGCTTTGAACTGCAGCTCTTTTTAATCAAGCTCTGTTTTCAAGTAGGACCTTCTGGTTTCCATATGACCTGAAGTGCTCCTCCTGGGGGAATATGCAAGTACCTGGAACTGTATAAAACCACTTCATGGCTTTTAAAGCAGAACCCTGCACCTCTCAAGCCTGAGCACCGCCACTGTGTCCTTGCCGAGCTGCCTGGAGAGAATCTGGAGATTCTGTTCATCTTCTCTCCAGCTTGATCCTAAACAGGCATTGGCAGCCCCTGCTAGCGAGTTTAAACATCCCTAAGTGCTGCTGGAAAGCTGATGTGGCATCTTCAGTACCAAATTAAGCAGGCATTTTACAGGTATCTGGTGCTGGTGTCTCGTTTAGGAAGCGCTAGTTTGGAGGGCAGATTCATGGGGCAGCTGAGCTGGCAGTCACCTGCGTGGCAGCTGGGAGCTGGGCAGAGCTGGAGGGAGCACTGAGTGCTGATGAAATGAGCCTTTGGAAGCTGGAGAGGCTGAGGGAGCTGTTCCTCTGCACGAGTGTGCAGGTGTGGGTTCATGGAGGGGCTGAGGCTGTCTGCCCTGAGCTGCCCATGCGTTGCAAGGCCCTTGGCTCAGCCCTACCCGCCACATGCCCATTTCGGTCTCTTGCCTTTACACTTCATTGCAGGCAGGCAACAGAGCTGTTCTCTGTTATTTCATCTCTTTTCACCCTCCCTTCCCTTTCTCAGGAGGGAGGGAGCCCAGCTTGGCACCCTCTTTCCTGCCATCTCTTACATTTAAAGATGTGCCTTTTCTTCCCTGACCTGTGTGTCTCCCTCTCCCCCTCAACAATGTGACAGTGACTTCTGAGGGGCTGCCCCTTCAAGAGCTGCTTGGATCCAGGTTTTGGATGCAATGGGATGCTGAGGGCTTGTGTTTCAGCCCCAGCCTTTGCTGTGGTACCTTACTGGGAAGGACTGTGCTCCCCAAGGAGCATGAGTGCTTCTCAAATAAATAACCCTGAATTCCCAGACACCTGCTGTCCTTGCACAGCAGCAAAACAAATACATCCAAGGAATTGGGGTGATTAACAGAAAGAAGCTCTATAGCAGAGAACATTTTTCATATAAAACATGACATAGCAATGCCTTAAAAATTACTGGAGAAAGCAGGAAGGGGATGTTTCAGTCCAGAGGGGATGCTGGGTGACCCCATGGTGCAGGACACAAGCTCTCTCCTCTCACTCATCAAGAATAAGTCTATTTTTATTTGGCCATTATCAGCACTAACAATTCATTATTGCAGATTCACACATGATGCTTTGTCCTGACTGTAATTAGTTTTAAAAAAATGGGATTAAAACCAATAAAATACACATTATACATCTGGTTTAGTCTGACTTCTTTTTCCATTCCTTTCTTCCTCGTGCTTAGGCACGGAGCATCTATTCCTGGAGGGGATGGCCATGACGGATGAGCCTGCAGGCCAAGGAGAAATGGCAAGTGGAGAGGCTAATGGAGACCCTCACCTCTTCTCTATTAGCCTACTGCAACTCTGGGTGCTAGCTGCAAACTCAATTAAAACATCTGTACTTTCCCTTTCTCAATTATGGCTCCTTACACTTAAAGCCAAACAAATTGAATTGCTCCGCTGCCTCAGGGTGCAAAGGCAGTTTCTGCCAGCAAATTTATTATCACCATAAAGGGTAGGTTGATTTATGTTAAAATATTAAAGCAGATCTTTATGATGGAAATAAACATTTTCTGCTGTGATTCTCTCGAAGGACCTTACAAGCAGCAGCGGATTTTGGGGCTTGGGCTGTAAATCTGAGGCCAAACTGGCATCAGGAAGGAATTCAGTCTATTGCAGCACTTGGAAGAGCAATGGCCAGGGAAAGAAAAACTTTGAACCTGAGAAGAAGCTTCAGGCAAAGCTTCACTGCTGTCAAGGAGCCACGTTCCTGGAGGGGGATTCAGCTGTTTGAAGGGTTGGGGACAGTGCTCACCTTTCCCCTGAGTGGATTTGGACAGCCCAGGAGCTGTCTGTGGCTCAGGGAAGGGCACCTGCTACAGGATCTCAGCTGGGGAAGGTTTTGTGCCATGGCTTTGCCTTGGCAGGAGGCTGGGACCAGGAGGTAGCTGCACCTGCTGCTCCCTCAGGCATCCTTGGGCACAGGCATGGCAGCTGTCCCCAGCACCTTCCTGGCTCCACATGTGTCCTGGTTTGTGATTTAACCAGTTTCCCCTGCCCTGACCTGAGTCACCATCTCCCCACAGCAGCACCAGCATGTCCCTGCCATTGGAACCCATTCACAGGCTGACCTGTGTGGGCCTGCTTTGTTCCCCCTCTCTTCATTGGGATGGGTCTTATAAGGCTGAGCAATAGGGCAGTGAAAATAGAACCTGCTGTGGAGATGTCAGAGCTGGCAGGGGCAGGGGATGGGTTTGGGGGACACTGCCTGCCCCCTGCAGTGGAGCTGAGCCCCAGAGGTGGGTGCCCAGCAGTGATCCAGCCTTATTTCTCTCTGCATAGCAGCCCACAGCCTCCCAGGGTGTCCCAGGTGCCAGACCAGGCTGAATTAAAAAGTGATTGATTAGACAATTTCACCAAAAAGAAATAATATCCCTCAACGTCTGTTAAACACTAAATTACCCAGCCCCTCTTTGGAAAGCCTAGCCAGAGGGTGCTTCCAGACTGCTGCTTCTCTGAAGGTTTGTCCCTGGTGTACCCACGAGCTGGGAAATGCTGCAGAAGCAGCTCCTTGAGGGTCACAGATCCCACCTGCACTGGACTGGTCATGCCCCAAACACCTCCTTTCTCACCAGTGCCCAGCGCCGGGCACCAGCAATGGGAGAAAAACTGTTTTTCCATCCCAACTGGCATGTGAAGATGAAGGGACCTGGGCCATTCACATGGGGCACCCAGAGTAGCCCTGGCCTTACACAGGATGCTGACACCCAACCCTGTGGCCACCTCCTCTAGGAGCACCCCCTGCACCCCATTTGTCCTGTCCCTCGCTGTCCTCAGCCTCCCGCAGCAAAGCCCTTCTATAAAACATGAAGCAGCTCCATTTGGCCTCTGCTGAGTCACCAGGGACATCACTAATTAATTTAACACGCGGGTTGCAGATTTTTGATACTTTTTTCTTTTCCCTTTCCTGCTCCTCTTTGCTGTCACAGCCCCAACCTCAGCTCAGGTTTGACTGAGCTGTGTATGCACTTCCTCGAGCCAGAGTGCCACAGTTTGAGGGAAAGTTCCCAAGGCCACACTGAAGCTTCCCAGGGACCAGCTTGTCACTCTAGGGGACATCTGGGGTGATGGCTGGGAAGAGCTGTCCCAGGTGAATGGGTGCCATCACCTGTGGATGAATACCCTCCTCTTCAACCAGATTTAATTATTTATGGCTTTTATTTATACACCAGCAGCTCCCACCCTTGCCAGGAGACATGGAGGGGCTGCCAAAGCCATTAAGAGACAATTGTGATGATAAGTAAGTAAAGGGAGTTAAAGCACCAGCACCGGTGTGTGATGGCAGCCAGGCTGGGGGATGGAGGGCCTGGCTAGATTTAACCCCAGACAGATGGGTGGATGCATTGACAGACAGATGGATGGACAGCCAGATATTGCTAATGCTTTTGAGCCTGAACCACACATGGCCAGGCCCTTCTGGACCTCCTCGGGGTTTTGCAGCCATCCCTGGGGCAGGGCTGGGTGTCCCAGATCAGTCCCTGCCCTGGCTGCTCGGTGGCTGCCAGCAACCCCCAACAACTGTGTATTAAAAAAAAAACCAAAAAAAAAAAAACTCTAGAGCAGCTTCCCAGAGAGATGTTCATGAAAGAAGGCAATGCCAAACCAGCTGGGAAGAGGGGCTGAGGGCTGGCGTCTCCCTGGGACAGCCAGCCAGACACGGGCAGCTCTGTGTAGTCCTGGTGGTGCCGCTCTGGGATGGGGCTGGAACTGCCCGGCAAAGCCCTGGCTGCAGTCTGGGGCCCTGGAGCCTCAATTCCCATTTCCCAAAGCCCCTCTCACCTGTTTCTTCCTGCTGTGAGTCACGGCTGCCTCTGCTCACACCCCAGCCCGGCAGGGAAAGGGCTGTGTCAGACGTCTAGGAAGAGAATTAAACCCGGCTCATCTATCACACCTGATTTATGGCTCCATCAACCCGAGAAAGTGGGAGGAATTTTTCCCTTTCTCATTCCCCACAGCACACCTTCCCGGGGCTGCTGTGCCCGGCTGGAGATCCCTGCCAGGCTGGAGATCCCTCCCCTGCAGCCGTGACAGCATCACCCGAGCCCAGGACCATCAGTGCCCAGACCCCAAAGCCTGTGCAGGGGGCATGAACTCCAGTGCTCGGCTCCTGCAGGCACAGGCTCAGGGCTCCCAATCAAACCCTCGGAGGAGTTGCGATTTTTCTATTCCAGCTTTCCTTTGCTGGTGGGACGAGCCTGTACCGCGGCTCAGCAATAACAGGACACGGACGGGGAGGGGGCGCACAGGACCACGATTATTCATGGGAATCCATTATGCCAAGGGCAGCCCCGGAGGATGGAAGAAGGGTCCCTAGGCAGCTGAAAATGTCTTTTTAATGACCTGGACATGACGTTTCGAGTCCTATGAATGAAACCGAAACGTGACGGCGAAACGGCGACGATGCGTTTGGCGTCCCGCCCGTAGGGAGAACTCGACCCAGCATTTACCAGCCCTCCGCCTGGTAAATGCTCCGACTCCCCCCCAAAGCTCACCGGAACCCGCTTGGAGCATCCCGGGAGGCCGGAGCCCGGCCGGGAGCCGCTGGTTGGCCCGTGGGGACACCCGGGCACAGGGCAGGCAGAGGGGTGCGGACACCCCCCTGTCCCCCCATCACACCTCCGACTCCAGGCTGGAGACCCGCCGCCAG
>VWZU01016428.1:899404-912209 GCA_013397095.1 Sterrhoptilus dennistouni | reverse complement strand
GCCCACCGGCCCAGCCTCTCCCGCTCCGTGGCCGCCGCCTCCGGCCGCCCCGGCTCGCCCCTGGCTCTGCAAGTCCTGGTGACTTTCGGGAAGGCTCCGCGGGAGCAGGATGGAGGCGGGAAGGCGCTGCCCACCTCCCGCTTCTTCTCCGCTGCCGAGAGCAGCCGGGGCAGAGTCTCTGAGCCCCCGTGTGCCCCGTCCCGCTGGAACAGGGGGTTGTTTTGCAGCCGGTCCCCCCGTCCCGACGGCCGCTTGTGCTCCCTGTAGATGTCCGGCGGTGGGAGGTCCCTGGGGGATGTGGGGGGCGGGAGGGGAGCCCCCACATGGTTCCCCACCAGCATCTGCTCCCCATAATCCCCTCCTGGAGAAGTCTTCACCAGGAGGTGGGGGAAACCTGCGAGGGCTTCATCCCCTACACAGCCACCCCGAAACTTCAGGGGGTGTAGCAGGTGGGGGTGCTCGTTTACCCCTCTCCAGTTCTCCTCCCCGTGCAGATGGGAGTCCAGGGGTACGGGCTGGGGCAGCGGCAGCCCCAGGGGAGCCCCCTTGGGAGCGTGGGCTCTCCCCAGCCTCTCGGCAGGGTACGGGCCGGAGGGGGGGCCCCGATGTGCGCCGGTGCTGTTCTGCACCACCAGCTGGGGTGTCCTCAGGGAGAAGGTGGTCTGGAGGCGCTCGCTGTGGTTGCTCCAGTCCTCAATGGTGCGGGTGGCCTGCTCCAGTGAGCCGCCCACGCTGGCCGTTGTCACCATCTCTTTGGCCGCCTGCAGCATTTTCAGCACGTTGGCCTGGGCGGAGCTGGCGGTGACATCGGGTGTGGGTGCCCGCCCGGGGCTCGACAGGGTCTGCACCCCGTTGAAGCAGCTGTAGATGCCCTGTAGGGAGAAATGGGGGTCCCCTCATCGTCAGCAAGGTCAGTGGGGTCCTGCCCCCCTGAGCCAACCCTGCTGAGCTGAATTCATGCTGCTGAAGCTGAAGTAGCTTCAGAGAACTGACGCCCCCTCCCCAGCATCTCCAGTACATGTCAGCATGGGTGACACCATCCTCTATCACCCCTTCCCCCAGGGATGCTAATAAGGATGTGGGGTCATTCCCAGGACTGAGCCCTTTCCCCAAAAGCTGCCTTTTTTCACCGAGATCTCACATGCACAAGAACATCTCCAGTCCCTCCCATGCAAGTCAAAGGACAATGCCCACCAAGCCGTGTCCATCCCTATGACACCGTGTAAAGACATCTGAGCCCCTTGAAAGCCCCTGTCAGCATCCCTCACCCTGCTGATGGCCAGGAGGAAATCAAGCTTGTGGGACTTGGGGACAGAATGACGCAGCTTCCAGTAGACGAGGTGCTCCCAGGAGAAGACCAGCAGGCTCAGCCCCATGGCCACCAGCAGCATGTAGAAAACCCCAGCCATGTTGTCAATGTCCAGCTTGCTGCTCATCACCTCATTCTTCTCATTCTGGCAGATCCCTGACAGCCAAACCGTCTCCAGCTTCTGGGTCTCACCTGGGACATGCACAACAGTGCAGGGGGTGAAAATCCACCCCTGGGAATCATTTTCCCAAGTGCATCCCTGCCCCTTTCTACCCTACTGTGGGTGGAGGAGGGTGATTAGACCCCTGAGCCTCTGGAGCTGGAATCACCTCATGCTTGCTGCTGCCCTCGGTCTGAGCATCCCACCAGTCACTTGTCCCTCTCCAGGGTCCTGATTGTCCCCTGCCCATGTGCCAGCCAGCCATGTTTACTTGTCCTTTTCCCAGGCTTCTCCTCGGGACCCTCAATTGTTGTGCATAGCCATCTCCAGGGTTTTACAACCCCAGAGAGAATGACACCCACAACATCCAGATAATTTCACATCCCCTGAAAGGAGCTGGTGAAATCCCTCAGTGCCATCCTGCCATGAGGACACAGCTGTGAAGGCTGCACGGCATCTGAGGACCAAAGCCCTATCCCCTGGGTTAATCTGCAGGGCAGGGGTGGGGTGAGGATGGGGACAGGGCGAACAAGGAGCTCACACAAGCACCCACCATCTCCCAGGAACTGGAGCAGGGCCAGGTCAATGGCCCTCTTCCAGCGCGAGTCCTTCTGCAGGGCGATGCCGTAGCCCGTGGTGGCAAACACCTTCCCGCTGCCGATGGTCACCAGCTTGCAGCCCTCGTCCTTGCCCGCCATGTAGTTGAGCACTGCTGCGTCATAGATGAAAGCATCCAGCTTCCTGCCACACCAACAGGAGCAAGGGTGAGAGGGGGTCTGGAAGCCCGATTTCTGTTTGATTGCTGTGCCTATTTCAAGAGATCTACCCCTTTCAGAAAGCTGTAGCCCATCTGGAAAGGGTTCTATGTGCTCTTGGGGTCTCTTGGAGGGGAAGTACCCCCTGGGGGGAGTTGTGTACCACTTGAGGAAGCCATGCCCCACCTGAGGTGAGCTGCATCTCTTTTGAGGGGAGCTGTATGAAGCTGTACCCCATCTGCAGCAGGTTGTGCCCTGTTTTGGGGGTCCTGTAGTTCATCCAGAGAAGATGCACTGAACCATACCCTGTCTGGGAGAGCTTAACCCAGCCTGAGGGGCTCACATCCAACTTCTGAGGGGTTGTACTCCAGTTGAAAAATGCCTTCTCCATCTGGGAGGTCCTGTACCCCATTCCAGGGAGCCACAGTTATTTGGGGGTGCTATATGCCATTTGGAGGAGCTCTGAGAGTCATACCCCATCTGGAGGGGCCATACACCATCTGGGGGACCATACCACATCTCAGGGAGCCATACCCCATTTTGAGGCTGGTGAGGGCATCCTCCACAGAGCGCTGGTTGTACTTGACCATGTGGGTGTGCATGTCGGGGTAGTTGCTGCGGATGTTCCTCTCAGTGCTGCCGTTGGGGACAGTGCCAAAGCGGAAGGGTGGGTACTGCTCCTGTGGCCTCTGGAACTGCAATGGTGAGCCCCAAGGGGTGGCATCACATGCTGCCCGTGTCTTTCCATGTCCCCAGCATGTCCCCTCCCCACAGCCAGCCTTCTACTCATGCACTCATGCCCAGCCAACTGGCAGTGATGCGTAGCTCCACACACATCACTGCCAGTAACTTTAAAAAGTTGAGGTTTTGTAGGGATTTTTTTACGGTTCCCAATCCAACAATCAGCCCCACCTTCCTGTCACTCAGCCCCGACACAGTGTCAATGTACTGCTCCTGGATCATGAAGGCAGCCAGGTTGGCCGTGTAGCTGGCGAGGAAGATGACGGCGAAGAAGGCCCAGATGAGCACCATGATCTTGCTGGTGGTGCCCTTGGGGTTCTCAATGGGGACTGAGTTGTTGAAGACCAGAGCCCACAGCAGCCACACGGACTTGCCAATGGTGAAGGTGGGACCTCCTGGCCCTGCAGGAACAGGGAACAGAAGGGAGAGTTGTCAGCCCAGCCAGGGACATGTCCCCCCTCCCAGCTCCCACCTCCCCAACTCACTCTTGCCACTGGTGAGGTTCTGGTTGTAGCCAACTGGGCTGAAATACTCAAACACGAAGACGGTGATGGCCACCACAGTGAGGCACATGACAAACATCATGACCCACACGGCTGGGCTATAAGGCTCTGCAAAGCAAGTAGAACTTTGTGAGCCTCCAAGGACATCCCCTGGTCCTCTGAGGACTGCCAGGAGCCCTCCTGGATGGAGGGGGATCATCCTGCATATTGCCCCTCCTTGGAGAGGAGTTGGAGGTTGGCAGCACCATGGCCAAGCAGCTCCACAGGGAATCAGGAGGGAAGGGGGTTGCTGCAGAGCTGGGGGATGCAGCCATTCTTCTCTGCCTAGCTGCCTAGACCAAATCAAGTTTTCACCAACAGGGAGATGTTTACAAAATGCTGCCCATCTCCAGGCTCACTGCAGGAAAGTTTCCCGTGGGATCACAGGTAGTCCCCCCATGATGGTTCTGGCCACAGGACTGTGCCTGCATCAGGCACAGAACCAGCCCCCCAGCCCTGCTCAGCCCTGGGGAGAGCCCCCCGTGAGTGGGGACAGGCAATGAGCCCCTGCCAGCCCAAGATGATCTGGGATGGAGCAGCAGGAGCACTGGGGATGTATCGGAGCCGTCAACGTGCGGCTGCCGAGGTCCATTTGTCAGCGTGTCCTTCGCTGTCAGGGAGGAGAGGCCTCCCCTGATGGGGATGTGGCTCATTAGCACAGAGGCAGGAGACACGGGGACACGGGGACTGCAGACCCTGGCCCTGCCAAATCAGGGCAGGATGCTCTGTCTGTCCCTGGGGCTGGTGAAGGTGACCCTGCTTCTGTGGGAGGCTGGGCTTTGTGGTCTGGGGGGAACAGGATGAGGAGGATGTGCCCAGGCTGATGGTCCCACCTTCCACGGCATCCCCAGCACCCACCTGCACCCTCCCCACACAAGAGCCCAGTGCCAGCTGAGCTGGGATATTGCTGCTGTGCCCTTGCCGAGAGCCCTGCCCGAGCTGAATTTCCTGACGACCTTGGCCAGTCTCCTCCCCTTCCTAGGCTGCAGCTTTGCTGGTGTAAAACTTATTAAATAAAACTTTTAGCACTGGTGGTTTCCTACACTCAGCTTAAGCACTGGCTCTGGTGATGATGGCAGAGATGGGTCCCCAAAGCAGAGCTCCAAGCTGGCAAATCCCCCCACGTACCCATCTTCCCTCCTCCACACAAGAAATGAAGAGGACAAAACCACTGAGCCCAGCCTCAGTCTCCAGCCTCCACCTCCATAATAAAAGGATTATTCAGGCAGGGAAGGAAGAAGCCCCAAAGCCGACAGCACAATCTCCTTCCCTTATGACTTGGGATTTTTTTCTTGGAAGTTATTAAAACTGAACAATTTCGAATTTGCATCTGTGGGAAGCATGGGATAAACCTGCAGAAAGGCAGGGGGACACGGGGCTCACCCAGGAAGGCGGAGGGGGACACGGTGCCGTTGCTCCGGGCCACCATGACGCTGATGCCCGTCTCCACAAAGGGCACAGAGAAATCCACGATCTCAGACCGCTCCTCATTGATGGTCAGGGAGCCGATGGCCATGTCTGCACGCTTGTAGTACACCTGGAAAAGGGGCAGTTGGGCTTGGGAGGGGCAGAGGAACATGCAGAGGGACCCAGACCACTTTCCCCAGGAATTTCTCCAGCATTTCCAGCCTTAATTTCTGCCTTAAAAAAAAATAAAAAAATAGCTTCCTAAGTGAGCAGTGGCACAGATACAACCTGCTGTGGGATTTTAAGTGTTTGTCCAACTCCTCCTCCAAGGAGGAGCTCATGCCAAGCTGTTCCCTGCCCACAGTCCCACCACAGATCCCACCAGGAAAGCCCCAGGTCAGGAGTGAGTGGTGCCCTCCAGGGAGTGCTGAATGGTGGGTCTGAGCCATACCCATCCCTACCTCACCAATCATGCCATTCCAGACCCCACGGACAATCTTGCCGTGTTTGCCATTGGTCACCAGGTACAGGTCATAGGAGAACTTCACTGCCTTGGCCAGCTTCTTCAGGATGTCAATGCAGAAACCTTTGCAGCACAGCTTGGTGTAGGGATCCACAAGGCCATCACCACTGGAAACACACCAGGAAAGATGGGTTGGGCCAAACAGAGACGCTCTGAGCACCCTGGACACCACGTCCCAGGCGAGTGGTGGGCAGAACTGCTGAGCTCCATGTCCCTGCTCACCTCTGGGAGGAGTTGGTCTGCTTGCGGCAGGGCACGGTGTTGCGCACACAGACCCCCGTGCTGGGGTCCGTGTTCTCCACGATGACAAAGGGTCTCTCCTCCAGGGTGGCCACTGTCAGGTGGCGGTTGTCGACCACGGGCTGCATGAAGGAGCCATAGCGGGGCCACACCGGGTACTTCATGTGGATGATGCCTTTCTCCCACTTGCCCACCTGCCCCCAAAGGAGAGCACATGGCCACCCCAGTGAGGGGCTCTGTGGGTCACACACGATCCCATATCCATCCTCCCATATTTGGGGCTTATTCCTGGTGAGGCTCGTCTCAGCATCCCTTTCCCCACACACCCCTGGACCACAGGGTGAGGTGTTTCCTCCTGAGCCCCGAGCTACACACTCAGATGAGCACAAATCTGGCCAAACTTTACCCAAAATAATTTCAAACTACCAAAAAAACCTTTCATGCATCTTGTTTCAGGTCTAGGTGTTTCTGTCTGCTGTTCTCCAGAGGTGGGCATCTGCATTTCTGACTTTTTTTGAACTTATCAGCTGAATTGCAAGGGAAAACTGACGAGTCTTAGAAGAGCTTTGGTGTTTATTGCTGCAAATCCTCACCATGGCACCATGGGTATTTTTGGGACCAGCCATGATACTTTTGGATTTTGCATGGTACAACCCACCCCGAGATAGGACCCCAGCCTGTGCATGGCCCCAGGCTCACCCTGCACAGCCACCCTGCAGTGTGCCCATCCCAGGGAGCCAGGGGGTCCTACCATCTCCCAGAGCCGGTGCTGGTTGAGCGTGATCACCACCATGGTGGGCCTGACCAGGTAGCCACCTTCATTGAAGGAGAAGTCCCTGTGCTCCCACGTCACATTGAGGAGATGCCTGGTGGGACACAGAGCCTGTAAGCCCCTGGTGGTGCAGCCCTGCACTGTACAGCCCTCCTCCTCCACCTTCAGCCAGGCTGCCACAGGTCCCATGGAGACCTGTGGGGCTGAGAGCTGGGGACCAGCTTTAGCCCCCATGCAAGGGGCAGGGGGGAGCTGGAGAAAGCTCTTACAGCAAGGAGGCAGCGAGGATGATGGCCCACTGCAGGGTTGAGGATGCACAGACTGCCACAGCAGCCCCGAGGTGCCACAGAGCTGTGATAGCCCCCTGAGACCCCCAGGGGTCCCGAGTCACCAAGAAACATGGGGAAAGGCAAGGGAGAAGCTGGGAGATCTCTCAGGAGAGGCTCCAGGAGAATCCCAGCCAAGAGGCATGGATAGCCAAGAGCTTTAGTCCCCAGTGAACATCACCTTTGCTGCCTGCCAGCTCCATCCCCCTCCTCCCCTGCCCTTTCCCTGCCTTTTCCCCACTCCTCCCATTTCACAGCCACCCCAGGGGGTCCCCAGGCCTCACCGGTAGAAGCTCGTGTTGGTGGCGGTGGCCCTGGTGGGGGTCCAGCAGTCCCTCCCCACCTCTGGGAGGTATCCATGGGCACGGAAGAAGCTGGCTGCCCCCATGGCAATGATGGCCACGCCGTCCCGCACCTTCTGCCGCAGGCTCAGCTTCCAGCTCTCCGTCACCACGCTGATGAGGCCGACGGGGAAGGAGGAGGGTGGCACCTCCATGTTGCCCACTGTCATGCTGGGCACAATCCAGACGTATCCTGGCCCCACAAGCCCGGCTTGTTCCGCCATGGAGAAGAGATACTCGGCCTCCTCTCGGGAGCAGTAAACAATGAGGACCTGGGCATCAATCTGGCGCAGGAGCCGCTGCGTCCTGGAGCTGCTCTGCTCCTGGCTCATCTCGAAGGTGAGCACCTCCTGCAGCTCCCAGCCAAAGTAGCTGGCATCCGTGAAGGAGCGGATGAGGTCCAGGAAGATGTTGTAGCCTGGGTAGAGACTGGTGATGACAGCAAAGGAGCCCCAGTCGTATTCTTCCAGCACCTTGAAGATCACTTGGATTTGCTGCTCGATGGAGACACCCAACTGCAGGAAAGCTGATCCAGGCTCCTGCGGGAGGAGAGGGATCAGGGACTGCTCTGGCATCATGATCCAGGTCTCTTGCACCCATGCAAGCCCCCCTGAATTTGCCATCATGAAAAGTTCAAGATTGCCATGAACCAGTGCAGTCTGTGAGCTGGAGACACCCAAAATCAGACTAATCCTCCAAAGAACTTCACCGCACGCAAAGGGTCAACTCCTGAAGCCTCACATCCATTTCTTAGCATATTGAACAAAAATTCCTCCATCCTCTAAAGGAAATCATCAGTTTCTCCTTAAACCAGGAGAAGGAGGTGGGTGAGAGCTCTGCCAGGAGCATAAATCCCATCCCTGCT
Organism: Sterrhoptilus dennistouni; assembly: GCA_013397095.1. NCBI lineage: Eukaryota > Metazoa > Chordata > Aves > Passeriformes > Zosteropidae > Sterrhoptilus > Sterrhoptilus dennistouni. Next base: position 904,228 of record VWZU01016428.1, on the reverse strand, counting down.
CCATCTCACTACCTGCAGCCAGAGCCTGTGTGGCTCCTTCCCTCCCGCTCCACCTCCCCGGCCATCTGGCCTCTCATTAGCAAACCTTAATTGGTCTGATTCTGTCTTAAATGATTCAGTGAATGGCAGTTGCCGAAGGTGACGTGCAGGCAGCAGGGTTTTGCCACCCAGACCCCTTCCATCTCTGGAAAAGTAGTCTGGGTGAGCCCCACGGAATCCCAGACAGGGAGGAGGAGACAGATCCCTCCACTGACCCCAAAATACCCAACCCCGGGAGAAAGCTGCAGAAAATCACCCAGACAGCAGAGTCAGGGATATTTTTCCATTGCTCTGGGCACCATCTGAGCCCTCTACACCCACCTGAGTCCACTGCACCAACCAGAGCCCACTGCACCCACTGCCACCTGCCCACAAGGAGGTCAAGGTGCTCCTCGAGAACCAGTGGGTACACACAGGGCTGTGAGGGTACAATCCAGGGAGATAGGGCCCCAAACCACAATGCAAGAAAAGCACAAAATCTGTTCCCTGAAGAAAGGCAGCATCTCCAGCCACAGGAAAGAGCAAGCACTGAAACCCCTCCAGCATCCAGGACGGGCAGGGTGGGATGAGCCACTATGAGGAGATAACCCAAATCTTCACACCCAGGACTCTCCAGCCTGGCTCCAGCTTTTCCTGCTGCCAGCAGTTCCCTGCAGGCAGGTGACAGTAACTGACAGTGTTCTGATGCCAGTGAGGAGCAGAGAAGACAGAAATCCTGTGTCAGCCGTGGTGTACCTCAGATCACCACCACAGCCGAGCAAGGCTTCTTCATCCTGCACACCTGGCCATTCCAGGGCTGGATCCAGTCCCAGCAGGGCAGGAGGAAGATAAGGTTGTGATAACCCTGTCACTGCCCCAGCAGCCCCAGTGCCACCAACCCAGCATCCCGTGGTGGGCACAGGAAGCAGCACAACAGGGAAGATCCTTCCACAGGGTGTTGAGCTCCTCTCCCACGTCCCATTCATGGGGCCCCTACTTGAACACCCCATCATGTCCCACCACCCCAGTCGGCCACACTGCTACAGCCATTGATCCACCATTCCTGCCTCTGATCCCAAAGGCTGCAGCCCAGCAGTTCCTCTGCCCTCCAGCATTCCACAGCCCTTATCTACCCTGCTCTAACAGTTCTTCATTTCTCTCATCCCCCCCTGGAAACACCAAGTGACTACCTCACCTTTGGGGTCAGGACCACTGCAGACCCGCCACTGATGCTGATGATGGGGACCTGTGTCTGGGAGGAGATGAAGTCCAGGATCTGGGCCACGGCCTCTGTGCCCACGTTGTCTTCAAAGACGATGCCGTGGATCTTGTGGCTGGCGAGGATGTCGCAGATCTGGGTGAGGAGGGTGCTGGGGTTGGTGTTGTTGACGACAACAGTGATGGGGTGGATCTCCAGGGGCATGTCCAGGAAGCTCTGGGGACTCAGGCGGGAGCGGATGTGCAGGGGGTAGGACGTGCCCCCAAACACCACGGCCACGTTGACCACGGGCTCCTCGGGGCCGGGCAGCAGGATGTCCGTGAAGGCGGCCGAGCAGCCCAGCACCATCAACAGTAGCAGAGCGTGCGCCGGCGCTCTGCCCATGTCCACCAGTGTGTCCCTGCCAGCACAGCACACAGGCCCTCGCATCCAGCCACACACCAGGGCCCCCAGCCCCACCTGCCCAGACCTCCCCACTGCCCTGGGGCATCACCACTGAGGGGTGACCCCAGGGAACACAGGGACCCTCATCCCTTGGACACTGGATGTGGTGAAGGAATGGCCACAGGGTTGTACTCGCCACCCACTGTACACCTCAATGCTGTGTCTATTGTCTCCAGTTTTATCAGCCACTAACCCTTCACAACCAGTCTCTGCTTCCCACCACCACCCTGTCCCCATCTCACCATCACCATCTCCCTCCCGCTGCCCCCCCCACCCCATCCAAAAGCCACCACAGCTACATTGGTCCATATCATCCCTTCAGCCAGGGACAGCTGCAAGAGGTGCCAGGAGGGGCTGGCAGCTCCTTGGTGCCTCTCTCTGCAGCAGCCAGCCACCTTCAATATTCAAAGGCTCTGCCCTTGAGGGATGGTTCAGCTCTGCACCCTGCTTGTTGAGATTTTGCAAATCACTCAAGTAGCTGGTCCCCTGCCTGTCCCGCTGCCTGTCTCCCGCCCATCACCCTACCTTAGCCCCTTCTCTGCCACAAAATCCCAGCCAATGCACCTATCTGGCTCTGTATCTCCAAGCTTTCCCTCCAAGTTTTCCACAGCATCCTTCAGCTTTCCTCCTTCTTCTCTTTGCCCCCACGGTGTGTCCCCTGCTGGCAGTATCCACCCAGATGGGACACCCTTCACACGGTGTCTCTGCTGTCTGCACCCCAAATCCAGGCTCTCAGAATGTGCTGTTTGGGCACACCTGCCGGGTCCCCAATTCCCCACTGCCAGTGGGTGCTCACACTGCAGCAGTTGTGGTGACAGTCCCCTGAAAAGGGACACATCCCTGCCCACAGTGATGCACCCCTGTGCTGGAGTTCACCTCTCAGAGACCACCAGCAAAACCAACCTGTGGCCAGAGATATCCAAGCCCTTCTGAGCCCCATTTCCCCCAGGACTGTCATGCTCATGCCAAGCTGGGCAGCAAGAGGGGGACAAGCAGCCCTCCACAGTGGCACCAGCCACGCACCAGTGTTTTCATGCAGCAAGGTGCCAGCTGGTGCTAAGAAACATCACTTGCAATTAAAAGCTGCTGTTGCTTAACGTGTCTTCAGCACAGCCAGATGCTCCTCTCACTGAGTCCCAGCTGGTTTTGGGGTCTGGGCTGCCCCAGTGACCTGCACCCCAACACTGCTCCATGCCGCAGTGATGGACACTGCGAAATGCTGCCGGCATGTTGGACTGGAAATGCAGGATATAAACCCAACAGCTGCCGGGCTGGGCACCCTGCAAGAGCTGCTCGGTACAGATTTGAGCACTGGGGCTGTAACCTCCAGAGAGACAGGGAACACAAACCACACATTTCTCTCCTGTACCCCATGGCTACCAGGAAGGCTCAGGCACCTGTCCAGGCACTGATGCTCACCGAGCAGCATCTCTCTCAGCCAGGTGAGTTTCATCAGGGAATCATCCACCCCCATCACTCACCATCTCCCAGGGGGTTCACCCTACCTGACTGCATCCCCCACCCCACTCCACATCACAGCTGGTGGAGCTGCAGGAGTCACAAAGCTACACACCGATGGCCATAGCCAGGGCCCCTTGGCCAGAGAGGGCAGCAGGTGAGTCACGCCATGCTGGCAGCGTCCCATGCTCCAGCACGGCCAGCTCAGTGGCAGGGCAGCCTGCACTGCCTGCTCCTCACTGCGAATTCCCAAGTATTTTTAGTCCTGTGATAAATAATTCATCAGGAATCCGGCATCAGCTACCCGAGCAGAGAGGAAGGGGAGCAACACGCCACCCAAAACAAACAGAATCGCCCTGCCAGCAGCACTGCCCGTCTGAGCCCTCCTCAAGGACGTTTAGATATACTCTGGGCCCTTGTGGTGATTGATGGGGTTTGCTCATGTCAGCCCTGGCACCTCACTTACTCCTCTTCCTCAACTCAGCTCTTGCCCAAGCTCGGGAGCCTCTTCCAGTACCGAGTACTCCAGGCACAGACCAGTGGTCGTCCCCTGCAATGCCAAGCTCTGTCACCCCCTGCTCCTGCCTGTGACTGGAGACAGGCTTGAGCAATCTGGTTTCCCACAGACCAAGCCACAGGTGGAAAATATCCCCATCCCTCACAGCCAGAACACAATGGCAGCAGCAGAGGGGAGGTGGGTATGGGCCCATCCCATCCTTCAGCCAGTGCTGAGACAAGCAGGGCAATGAATTTCCATCCTTGCCAGGAATCCGGAGCCACCACACAGAGTCAGGCTGGCTCAGCACAGCCTTTGGCAGATGAAGAGGAAGAGGATGGAGGGGTTTAAGGCCAGAGAGTCTATGGCTGGGAAGGGCTCCATGTGCAGGTTGGAGACGGGGCTGCTCCAAAATTGCCGAATTTGGGAGGCAAAGGGCTCCTCCAGCCTGGCCAAGACCGTGCGTTTCCAGCCCATTGTTTCTCGTACTGAGCTAGAGGGATACAGGAGAATTTGGGGATTTTTTGGGGGGTGACAGATTGCAGGGAAGTAGTGGAGGCTGAGGAGAAGCTGATCCCATCCCAGAGCTACTGCCAGAGCTGGGGCTGCTCTTGGGCTCAGCACAGCACAGCCCCTGCCAACTTCAAAGAAAATCCACGTTTTTTCAACCCCTTTTAGGAAGCACTGCAGAATTGGTCCCTTGGGAAAAGACTTTCCCAAAAGGGAGATTTTCCAGCTGCGTGAGGGACCAGTGGCCAGTCAGGGTCAGGAGGAAGGTGGCCATGGCCAGGAGCCTGGGCAAGGCAATGCCACCTCCTGGCAGCCTCCCCAAGGACCAGAGGACACCACAAACCTGCTTGGTGGCTTTGGCACTTGTTTTTTTTTTGTTGCTTTGGGGTAGTTTTGAGCCAGGTTAACCACCTTCCTAGGCACAACTTCCCCTGGTGCACCAAACTCACATAAACCTCACGCTAAAGGCACCAACAGAACCCTCACCTCTCACCAGACCCTGAAATGTAAATTTAATGCAACAGGGAAAGTTCGCTCCTCATTTTAAACCTCCTTTTTAGCCCTCACTCCTTCCCCTGCTCCAAGAGAGGGAGATCTCATGCAGGTATTTTCACCTCGGGAATGGGAGAAATAAAATTCCAGAATGCAAAATATCACTCAGGAAAGAGAAATCTTATCC
>VWZU01016428.1:882327-898227 GCA_013397095.1 Sterrhoptilus dennistouni | reverse complement strand
ATGCGGGGATGGAGGCTGGGGGGAGCCCGGGGGCGGTGGAAGGACAGGACGTGTGTCCTCCCGCCTCGCCGCAACTTCGGGGCTGGCCGCCAGCCCCGGTGGAAGGCGGGGGGACGGGGGACAGGCAGCCCTCCCTCCCTCCAGAAACCAGCCCGCCTCTCCTGGCACCAGGAGACAGAAAGGGGCAAGACCCTCTCCTTTCCTTCTCCCCTCTCCTTTCCTTCTCCCCTCTCCTCCGTCTCCAGGAGGGAAAAACCCATGGCAAAATGGCACAGACACCCTGTGTGGGCAGTGCCCGGCCCAAGCCCCGGTGAGGGCTGGAGGAATGCGGTTGCCCTCGCCCCCTCCCTCCCGCCAGTATCTTCCATCCCTTTGCTGACTGGGTGGTGGACACTGACCCGCTGCCCACCGCGGTGCCCCCCAGGCGGTGCAGGACGGCCTCAGGGTCCCCATCGGTCACAGGGAGGGGGATGACACTGAGCAAAGCCCCCGGAGGCAGCAGCATCCTCCAGCTGTCGCCAGGGCCAGTATTAAAGCATCAGCTGATCCCGCAGCACTGGTTTAGAGCAAGACAGACTGGGGGAAGGGGGAAGGGGGGGTAGAAAAGGGGAGAGATACAGTAAAGGAAGGGGGGACATGGCAGGGCCCTGCTGGGGCTCCCTTGTCCCTGGCTGGTGCCCACTCTGCCCCAAAATGAGCCAGTGGCTGCGGGCAAAGGGACTACGGCTCTGGCAGGAGCTGGCAGGAGTTAGAGCCCAGCTCAGACCCCGCTGTGTGGGGCAGATTCTCCCAAACCTCCCCCTGTCCCAGCTCAGAGGCACCAAACCCCTGGGCATCACCCCAGGAGCACCTTCCCTCCCCACCAGAGCCGGGTGCCAGCGGTGCCCAGGCTCTGCCCTTCTGCCTCCCCCAGGGACAGATGCCTGGCTACCAAAACGGGTTGTGCCACCCAGGCTGGCACTGCAGACACCTGCAACAGCACCCGTGTGGCTGCTGGGCTTGGAGAGGCTGTTTCCAGAGAGGTTTCAACTTGCCTAAAAATCTTCTGTCTGTGTTCAGCCATGAGCTGCCTGATACAGGAGCTCCACACACCATCCCTGGTCCCAAAGACAGCCTGCCAACCCTCTGCCCAGGTGCTGTGGGTGCCTTTGGGCACCCACCTTGGGGGTGGAAGAGGTGCCAAAAAAAAAAAAATATTAAAAAAATGCATCTAGGGCTACATTTTAATCCCTGTAAAGCAGCACCCACTCTCTCCTCTCTCTGCAGGAGAGCTCAGCCAAATCTCTGAGGCTGCTGCAGTGCAAAGCCAATGGGGGATGCAGGATTATCCTGTCCTGGGTACCTGCTGGTCGTGTCCTGCTCCCCCAAACTCAGGATCTCCTCTGCCTGATTCTGGCAGCACTGTCCACTCTCTTGCCCAAGAGATTTAAGGGTTGGCAACAGGTCCTCAATACCTCAAATTCTTCTCCCAGATCGACAAAAGGGCCAGTCTTGGGTTTAACATTGAAAGAGGCAGTGGCTGCATTTAACCCTTTCTGCTGCCTTCATGATCCAGTGTGACAGGGCTGTGGGACCAGCTTTTCAGGGATCTGGTCCTTTGGGGCTGGCATAGAAGCACTGAGCTGTTTCCATACCTTTATTACTCCTCCAGCAGCTCAGGGTCTTTGTTTATCTCTCCCAGCACTGGCTACTCCCTGGACTGGATCCCTCAGAGGGTCTTGGCTCACAGATATTTCCCAGCAGAGCTTCCAGGTGGATTGAGGGGGGCACAGCAACCCCACACCTGGGACAACACCCATCTCCACCATCACATCCATGATTCCCCAGCATCCCCATCCCATGGGCATTTAATCCCCATCACAGCCCAATCCCCACACGTGAGACAACCTCAAGTCTGGTGCACAGCTGGGCACAGCTGGAAGGTGTCTGCAGTGGAGACAAGCAGTGGAGGGCAAGGACTGGTGGTGACACCCTCATGCCAGTCCCCCCAGCCACATCTCCTCTCAACTGGGTCCAATGGCTCACAGTTAGCAACTGCCCTGAGAACCCAACTGCAGTTTTGCAGTTTTCCTGGCAAAGTCCTTCAATGTCTCAAAAACCAAAACCCCCAAGATTTTTTCTTTGGGAGAAGGCAGTGAATTCCCAAATCCAACCTGCTGCTGGGTCTGGGTTACCAGACATGATGCAGCTTGTGGGGGCTGTTCTGCATCATCGAAAAAAAATGTATTTGTGTATTTAAACCCCTAAAGTCCTTTCTATATCTAAAAAGAAAAAAAATAAAAAAATAAAAAGTGCTGTGATAGCTGCAAAGTCCAGGGTGAAACAGAAGACCAGTGGCACCCCAGGATGAAGCCCAGAACCCCAGGAAATGCAGCTGCACTTTTTCTCTTGCTTCCCCAGCCCCTTAGTGCCACTCTCTGAGGGGATGCTGTGCCCTCTTTGCCCAGCTTTCTGGGCTGGGTGGGGACAGCACAGACACAAAGTGCCTTTCCCCACCTTCATCCTCCTCCTCCCCACTGCTGTGGTGGTGGCCCAGTTGTGACCCTCAGCACCCCAGCTGGTCCCTTAACCACAGCACAGTCCCAGCAAAGGGAGCTCAGCCAGATTCTCCATCGCCTCGTTGCCTTTCCCTGGCACCTCCTCTTGCAGGAGGCTCTGTAGGCAGGTTGATAAATGCAAGGCACGGTGCTCCAACAGCTCCTGGTGTGCAGCCACCTCCTGCAGGGAAGAGCTCGCTGGCAGCCAGGCCAGGGAAGCAAGGGGAATGTGGAAGGGTCGTGTTGGGACCCTGATGTTTATCCAGGTTTGCACTGGCCCATACAGGCCAACACCAGTCAGAGAAGTGCCTTGGGCTCCATGCAGACTCCACAGAGCCCACTGCACCCCCACTGGCATCTCACATCCTAAACTGGGGTAAAGCCCCACATCCTGCCCCAGCCCCCTCCATTCTGGTTCCCCCAGAACCCCAGCCTTGCAGAGCCCCTGGGAGCCCCCACCTCCAGCATAAACTTGCACCCCAGACCTTATTCAAAGCACCCACCCCAGCCAGGAGAGCAGCACACCAAGGCTCTGGTATCTCCAGCTCTGCAAGGCAAACCCCAGCATCAGCCTCCTGTTCCTAGGAGATCAGTGTAAGGTTTCTAACCTGTGTCCTAGACCAGGACTTGGGGAAGGAGAGGACCTGCATCTGTGCACTGCCAGCACAAAGCCAGAGCTGTCCCTGGAAAGGCAGGGTGGCGTCTGGGTGACACAGCTTCTTGGGCTGTCCCCACAGGCCTCTGTATCCCACTAATGGTATCTGACATCAGATGCCCACAGGTCCCTCTGGCAGAGCTGAGTCTTGCAGGTGACACTTGTGACACATGAGAGTTGGCCATGGACCTACACCTGCACTCATCCCAGTCCTGCATCCATCCCAATGCTTCCTGTCGGCTGCCAACCCCTCCTTCCCTGGAGAAGCCTGGCCAAAAATTAAGAAGGCCTGAGCCCAGGTGCTCCTATTCCTGTCCCTGTCCTGTTGGGTCTCACTTAAGATATAAACCTAGGTGTAGATCCTCTTCCTCCACCTTATGCCACCTTGAGGTGACAGGGCCACCCCTCCTTGCACACCTCCCTCATCTGCTCCATCCCCCAGAGAATTCAGGGCTTCAGTGCTTAAATAATCACACATCTTGGTATCTTGGATCCTAAGAGCCACAAAAACAATCAAGGCAGAGAGTGGAGCAAGGAGCAAGGTGGGACAGAAGTCAGGGGGATGGTGCTGTGCATGGTGCACACCTGGCACGGATCCTGTGCAGCTCCAGCCTGGCACAGCTCTGCTCTGCTGCCACCATGTCCTGCCCTCACTGTAATTAAGGGAGCAAAAAATAAACGGGGATGGTTTTATCCCTGCAGGGATAATTCCTCCCCCTGGGGTGGCGTGTGCCTGCAGAGCTGCCCCAGAGGTTGGGGATGAGGCAGACAAAGCTGCTGGAAATGGAAATTTCCCAGGAAGGAAGGAAAGAAATCACTTCTTTCTGGGGCATAACCAGCCATCATCCGCCAACAACTTCATTTGCTGCTGTTGTATCCCTAAATAACTCCTGGAAACAGCTGCCTGGAATCTGCATCTCCTACACCTCTGTTCCTCTTTTGACCTTGGGAAATGGGCTCATGCAGTCCCAATTTCCAAAGTCATTCATCCCAAGCAGAGGGAAAACATCTGGACTTGCAGCACCACTACCTGACCCTGCACAACCCTTCAACCATGAGTGAGGCTTTGGCAAGTGCAGAACCCCAGTAAGGCTGGATCTGTAAGACTGGGCGTGGAAACCACGAGCCTGTGGTGGGTCTGGAGTCAAGGACGTGCTTGGGGTCCTCTGGGAGAAGGGATGATGTTGTCTCTTGAGTGAAGTGGCTTCGTGGGCACAGTGAGGCTGGCGTCCCACCCCAACAACCCCGGAGCTTGGGATGCCAACACTTCTCCATCCCTGCCCAGGAGTGGGGATGGATCTGGAGGCGAAGAGCACATGAGGGATGTGCCTGGGAGAGCCCGCAGTGAGGGTGGGCTGAGGCAGGGGCCGGAGCTGTGCTCAGCCAAGGCGCTGAAGTCAGCACTCTCTGGAGCCATCTGTTCCCGGCGAGGCCCCGGCGCAGACGGGCTCGCCCAGGCTCCGGCAGCGGGTGCCGCAGTTCGGTTATTCTGCGGCGTGGGGCCGGATGTCACCTCTGCACCACGGGATGGGGCTGGAAAATTGGGCATTAGCCACGCTGGGGAAAAGATTTTTCAACCATTTTTCTGGTCGAGTGAGCTGGCTTTTAAACAGCAACACAGCTCCTCAATGCCAGGCCAGAGATCCAACTCAAGCTGGTTTTCCCCTTATTCCAGAGCGCGGGAAACCTCCTTCTTTGTGGGCTCTAAATGCTCATTGGAAAAGGCCAACTTCAGCAGGCAGTCAACTAGCAAAGCCAGTGAGAGATCTGCACTTGTCCTCTGGGAGTGATTGGAAAAATAAAGCATCGACAAGAGCTTCTGGGGTATGTCAGACCTGCTCTGCCAAGGCAGGAGCCCATGAGCAGCCCAAAGAGCATGTCTGGACAGTCTTCAGACAGGGAAACTGAGGCATGGCAGTGCAAAGCAGCAAGAAGAAGTTGCAAAGACCCAAATGGAACCATGCCATGAGCCCACAGTGTGACAAGCTCGGGCCCAGGCCAGCCCAGCTGCCCTGCAGAGAGGCACACAGGGGACAGCAAAGGAGAGTGTGGAGCAGGGAGCCGTGTCCAGCCACTCTCCCGGCCATCGCTCACCACATGCTGACCTCCAGCAGCTTTGTGCAGCCTCATTAGAGCTAAGCTGAGCCATAACTCATCCAAGCAGGGCAATCCACATGCAGAGCTGGCAGCGGCGACTTTCAGTGCTTCAGGCGTCTTTCCAACAGCAGACGGGTGTCACTCACAGCATCGCCTTCCCAGCTCCTCACCTGCTCCAGGAATGGGCTCGGAGCTGCTCCTGTGGCAGGGGAGGGGATGGCTGCCCAGCCAGGCTGCCCTCCTGCACCTCCGCGGTGGGGACACGCCTGGGGTAAACACGAGGCTATTCACGCCTCAAAGCAGATCCCGAATGAGAGCGGAAGGCTGCGAGGGTACCCCAGGCTGCCCGGAGCCCCTGGTCCGGGGGGCCAGTCCCCGTCCCCGCCCGGCTCCCGGTGCGGGCTCCCAGCGCCACCTAACGACCCGATGGCTGGGGACAAGGACCGCTGCTGTGCTGGATCATCCCAGAGCCCCGAGGAGGATGGAGGGCAGGGACAGCGATGGGGAGGCAGAAGAAACCGGGACACGGGGCTAGGGCAGCAGAGGAGATGGAGCTGGAAGTGTTGAGTAGGAATTTACATGATTGTAACCATCCTCTCTTTGCCCGTGAGGCTCAGTCCCCTGTCCCTGCCCTTCACTGACCTTCACCATCCCTTGGTTTTCCCACACAACAGCATTAACCCCAGGGCCTTGGCCAAGTTCAGGGTTGAGCAAAGTCACTGAGCTCAGCAAGGACAGACACTCCTGGTAATCTGTTATCACAGCCCAAAAACTACCCTGAAGCATCCTCAGTTTGGGAACAGCCATGTGCCAGGCTCAGCACAAGCACAGTGGCCTTTACCACAGCTACAAAAGCACTCTGGCATCAACCTTCAAGGCGATGTGGAGGAAAATTCTGGGGAGGATCCACCTCCTCTCTTCCCAAAACCTTCAGATTTGATGCAGCCACAACAACCCCTCTGCCATCACATTCCTGGCTGGGCTGCCAACCTGAACTGCTGCTCCCTGTGGTAGGTGCAGCCCCCCTTGCCTCCACACCCCCCTTCCCAAAGCTCTGATTCACCTCGGAACCCAGCATTGATGTAATCTCCTGTTCGAGAGTTCAGCATCAGGACTGCATCAGCCACAAGACGTAAGGAGAGCCACATCACACAAACAGCTGTTCCACAAAAGCTTTATTGCTCGTTTGAGTACGAGTTCCCATTATCACATTTCCTGAGTATCTTAATGAGCTTTCAAATGAGATTTAAATAGAAAAGGATGGGAGAGAAAAAGGGAAAAAAATCGGGAGAAGTCAGAGATCTCCCTTCCTTGAGTCGAGACAGAGATGAGGTGGGAGAACAGTGCCCTGTGGGCAAGTCCTCTGCCGTGAGAGTGCTGAGCTGAGGTGGAGATTGCCCTGGCTCGATTTCCCCTCTGCCTCCATCACAGAGCCACTGTCACCATTTCCACAGGCCAGGGAGGAGGGGCTGCAATCCTGCAGTGCTCTGGCAGGGAGCACGGGGGGGTCGGGGACAGCGAGGGAAGGGGCCCTGCTGACGCTGCCCCTGCGCCACGGATAAAGAGGAGATTGCAGCCCACGGCTTGTAATCTGGCTTAAAACCTGACACCGTCACCATAGGCAATCTGGGCTAAGAGAAGCATTTAATAAGCTTCAAAACACACAGGCCAAAAAAAAAAAAAAATAACCCCACCAGTGAAAGAGCTCAAGGCACTACTTGCACCAGTCAGCACTGGCAGGTATCGATGGACACAGGATCCTTCGTGATCCAGAACAAGGCAATTACATGCTTGTTATCCCAATCTACCCCATAAAACAGAACCCAGGCTCCCCTGGGATTTAACTGTGGGAAGAAGGCAAATTAATGCCCTTTTCTGCTTGTGTAGAGCTCACAAATGGAGAGCACCCAGAACTGCCTTGCCTTGAGACATCACAGGAGCTGCAGCACTTTGGGGCTGCTCCGAGGTTAAGGCAGTGGCTGACAAAGAAACCAGACTCAAGTTGCAGGTCCATTTTGGCTTCCCTGGAAGGATTTATTTAAAAAAACAATCATTATTAAAAGATGCCTGCTCTGGCATCAATGACAAGGCAACAAAGCCATTTGGCTTGTGGCTTAAAGGGGAGGCAGCCAGACACAGGGAAGCTTCTCCATGCAACTTGCTGTGGGGAAAGGACTGGCCAGGAGTCTCCCAGGTGCACACACACCTCCCCTCACCTGCACTTCATGATTCATTAATGCTTCAAAGACAGACAAGAATCACCCCCAGGAATGGCAGCTGGCTGCAGGGATGTGGGGCCAGCCAGCAGCCTCAGCTCTTGAGACTTTGGGAACCCAGAGTTCAGGTGTCACACACCCCTCCAGAGCCACCACCAGACACGAGCCCTGTGCTCCCAGTCTCTGCTCTGACCCCCTGGTGTTGCCTCAGGATGGTACCACGGGAGCAGTGCCACATTCCCAGCACTGCTGCTTTAGTGACCAATGATCTGCAGCATCTCCTCAGGATCCACGATCTTCTCCCGGGGTTTTCCAGCAGCTTTGCCTCTCACCACTTCAGCAGCATCAATCTTCTCCCAGTCCGAGAAGGAAACAGGACGGACTCCTGGGGTGATGGTGGGAGACAGGAGAGAGAACTTAACCAGGTGAGAACAAGTTCAGCCTCACCTCCCCATTGGCAGGGCCCTGACGTGGCAGAAAAGCTGCTCTTTTCTGACACGGTGTCAGAGCTCAGCCTCGCAAAGGAGAAATAATTTCTAACACCACAAGGAGAGGGTTGGCAGGTTCCAGTCGGCCCAGATCAGTCAGACCTTTGTGAGCCGTAACAACAGGGAGCACAAACCACCTCAGGACAAAATGCTTCCAGTTCACTGTTAAACCTCAGACAGTTTAAGAGGCAAAACACACACACACACTTTAATTGAATGTCTTTAAACACAGCTACAGCGAATTACTCTCCTGGGCATTTTAATCTTTCCCCTAACTTGCTTGGAAGGATTACTAGGAAAACCACTCAAGAGCAATAGCTCACTGTCTCGGCAGCTGACAGTGACATTTTACCCAAGGCCTGTGCTGCTTTTAATGGCCCTTCCCAGAAAGTGATCATTAACCTTAGCAATGACACACATATTTGAGAGAATTCAAGTCCTGTTCTCCCTGGGCTCTGGAACATCGAAACAGCAGAAAAATCCATTCCTATGGTTCAGACTCTGCCCCCTCACAGATCCAGGAGGAGTCTGGCTGTGTTGAACCCTCCTGCTGGCTGCTACCAAGCCTCACACTGACCTCGGCTGCGCAGGATGCTCTCCACTAGCCTGAAGCCTTCTCTGCAGGGGGATATATCCAGCACACCCCCCTGGAGATCCTCCAGCACCGACTGGGCAGTGTCAAAGCTGTCGTTCATGGTGGTGATGATCACACCTGTGGGTCCTCTCTTCACCCACCCGCTGCAGTACAGACCTGGAGGGGCACATGGAGCACCAAGGCTGGGGTCAGCACATGGCCTTGGACCCTTCTGGCTGCAAGTCCTTGCCCTGTTCCCCACCTTGGTGGTGTGAGCAGACCCTTAGACAGTGCTGTGGCAGGAATTTGTGTATATACAGATCTGCACTTGAGCAGCTGCATAGGCTGTGTCATTTTAGTAACAGGATGCAGTAAACCCCCATGTTAAACTAGACAACCCTAAAAAGAGATGGAGATTATCAGGGGTTAAGTGCTGGCCAGAGGCAGCTCATTTCCTCAGTTTCCACTCTCCAAGGTGTGCAATATCCATGCCCTTGTGAATGAACTTCCCACCCCAAAGCCCCTAACCCCCCAGCTGCGCTCAGCACGCCCATGCAGATCCCTGGGGATACAGACCTGGGACACCCTGCACTCTGCCCGAGCTGTTGGGGATGACCCCGCGCTGGCTGTCAAAGGGCACGGCCGGGTCGAGGGGCAGGCTCCGGTAGCCAATGCTGCTGAGCACCAGCCCACACTCCAGCTCCTCCACAGCTCCCGTGGGAATGGCTTTGGCAGAGTCACCCGAGCCCTGAGAGAGGGAGGAAAAGGCTGCTGACCACCACAGTCATCATTGCAGAGCCCCCTCCAGTCCCCTTTGGCTTCTTTGACCCCTGGGTATTTGCTAAAGGCCATTCTGCTACAGGATCCGGAAAAGAGCTCCCTTTGGAAAAACTCTTAGTGGTACCAGAAGCTCTTTTGTACCAGATTTCCTGAAAGCCTGCCAGAGGCCACTCCAGCCAGACAGGGAACACAGAGCTGTCTTTGGAGAGATTCCCAAGGGATGCAACAGTGACCTGCTCCATCCCAGCCCCCCAGGTACCTCCAGGCGGGTCAGGGCCAGGCGGATGCCCCTCGCCCTCCTCCCATCAGCACTGGGCAGCACTTCCTGGGGGCTGCGCTGGAACTTCAGCCCCCACTCCCTGGGGGCTGCTGCCCCTGCTGCTGCCTGCACCTCCACTGGCTTCTCCAGGGCTGTTTTGATCATCAGCTCAGTCAGCCGCTTCCTGGGCCTGGGAGCATCTAGGAAAAGACAGAAGTCTTCACAACAGGAATCAGCAAAAGCCCCTGGGGACACAGCACTGGGCCAAGGCCATGTCAGGGCAGTGTCAGCATGTGAGTCTGTCATGTCAGTGGGGGCCCGACACCTTTGAGATGACAAACTGCAAGTCAAAGTGACCAGGAGACCTCCTGAGGCTTGAGGCCAGTGGGACACACAAATCAAAGTCTGCAATTTCTTGTCTTGCTGGTGCTTGGAGGCAGCAGCCTGTGGAGAAGAGCAGGTCTCTGGACACCCTTGAACTCAGTATTTTCTTTTGAGGTCTACAGAAAGCTCTTAAATCAACAGCCTTGGGATCTCCCCTGCAAGGTTTCCTCAGCCCTCCTGAGTCTCCTGCCCTCATCACTCAGATTGTAAGCACTGGGTGGCTGCACTTGTCTTGGTGCCTCCTGGCACTCGGAGGACATGACAGTCCATGGTAACTGAGCCTTCATGAGCCATGTATTAGGTACAGGACAAGAGTTTCTCTGATGTACACTCTGGGCACCTGCAGATCACTCCTGCTTGCTTGCCTGCCAAGGTGAGTCCCTGTCTGGAGGGGCATGGCAGACTTCCCTCACCTTTGACAGCACTCTCGAGGCCTGTGAAGTCAGCAGGGTCCAGGACAGGTCTGGCACCAGGCAGGTTTATCATCTCCCGCAGCTCCTGGGAATTGTGGGCAGGAAAATGTTACCTCCAGCAGAGAAAGGACAGCCCCAGAGCCCGAGGAGCCAGGAAATGGGTGCAGGAAGGAGGATGGCCAGGATCCACACTCACCCCCAAACCACCTCTCCCCACCAGGGACAGGCAGTTTGGGGCTCAACTCTGGGAAACAGCAGCACCTCCAGCCTCACCTTGATGGTGAAAGCGACTTGGAGAGGTCCCCTCCTCCCAACCAGCCAGACACGCTTCACCTTGCTGCAGGCAAGAGCTGCCAGGGAGCTGTCAGTGATGTCTGTCTTCTGCAAAACAGAGACAGCAGAGTGGGACGAGGGCAGATCTGGAGGGAGCTGGGGGAAGGCACAGCCTCTGAAGGTGAAAAACCAGCAGAAAAGCTGGCTGTGCATGCAGAGAGCCTGGGTGAGGACGGGAAACAAGTCATCTCCCTTTGCACAGAGCTATTTGCACAGCTGGTCCCTCATCAGTGAATGTTCTTTCCGAGGCCATAATGCACCAGAGGTAACGAGCCAGCACCCCGTGACTGCCTCGGGGGATCCACCCAGCAGGTTCACCTTGGGGCTAACAGAGCACAGCCTTCCAGGGAGCTCCATTCTGAGTGCCTGCAGATGCTGTGGGGGAACTTCCCAGCTCAGGATATACAGGCTCTGGATGAAACCTGCTGCAAACCACAGCTCAAATCACCACCTGCCTGCCCCAGGCAGCTCCAGCACAAGCACAGGCATGGCCAGGCCTCACCCTGGTGTTGGCACCTCACAGAAATCCTGTGCTGTGTTTCAATCATGTGTTTATCTAGACTGAACGATGTTTTCCAGAGAAAACATGATGGGAGAGACACAAGGTAACCAGGATAAACCAATCCAGACCAATATTCCTATCAGGGAAGTACCTGCCCACCCTGGCACTCATACCAGTGCCATGTCTTCTGCAGCACTGCTCCCAGCTGGCTTTAGTCACTGGTTGGCAGTGCCTTCAAGTTTGTTTGTTTTTTTTTTAAATTTAATTTAGATATTAATACAGGAAGTTGTTGCACAGCTGTAACAAAGCTCATGGCATTTCTCCCAGAGGGAAAGCCTTTGCTGCCAACATCTGGGGCAGCAGCTGTATGGAGCAGCTGGTGCACACCAGCTCCCAGCTGTCTGTAGGGATGAGGTCCACCAGTCTGCCCAGTGCCACCAGCTGAAACCAGGCTGCTGCCCTCAGCTCTGGTTGAAAAAGATAAACCCTGACAGAAGTTTCTGGTTTGGTGACAGAAGAGGGAAAGTGGCTCCTCTTTTGCTTCTCATAGGAAAGCAAAGGATGATGCTCGATTTCCAACTTTCTGGATGCCAGCAGAGCAATCCAGAGGGCTCAGCAGCATCACTCAAGTCATGGCCACAGCCTCGGATCACTCCCTACAGACTGTGAACCCATGAGCGCACCCGACAGGCAGCAGCCTTCCCTGGGGAAAGGCCCTGAAGACAGAGGAGTCTGAGGTTTTGTCCAAGATGGGTGGGAGCCAGCAGCCACCCAGCAGGGAGGGGATTTGGGGCCTGGGGTGTTCTCATGGTGCAGAGCACCCATCACTCACCCTGAGGAGCTGCAGTGGGGACAGCAGGATCCGGGCAATGTCCAGTGCCACGTTGCCATGACCCAGAATCAGCGCTGTCTCACAGCTCAGGTCAGGCTTTAGCTGTAGGGAGAGACCCAGCTGTGACTGAATCCACATGGCCTCCACAATGTCCAGCCCTTCAGACCCACTCCCACCACCCAAATCCCCTTCCACCCTGCTTTGCCCTGAAAGAGGAGATGCAGATTGGGAAACTCCACACCGGCCTCCTCCCCAAGCAGACACAGCAGCTCCAGGCACCCCAGACAATCCCTCCTCTCACCTTTCCTGCTCTCCTAGGAGCAGGAGCTGTTTTGGCCAAAAGCCTCCTCAGGAAACAGGGCACCACCCCTACAGGTCCCCATCTGGCCCTGCCAAAATGTGCTGCCAACGTGCACAGCCAGCTAATCCACTCTCACTGATGTGCAAATTGTTCACATTTGTACCATCTAAGAAGGATTTAACATGGCTCCTGCTAATCTTTTCCAATTGCAGGCTTTTCAGGACTTAATCTGGAGCTGAAAGCCTGCACTGGGATGGGAAGAGGGATGGGAGGAAGGGCAGGGAAGCACAGGGCCGTACTCACGTCCCGGTTCTCGGGCAGCCCGTTGTACCAGCCCACGAAGGCTCGGGCTGTGTAAACACCAGGGAGGTTCTCCCCTGGGATCCCCAGGACACGGTTGTCTTCAGCACCATAACTCTGAGGAGGGAGCAGACACAGTCAGAGATGTCACTATGTGCAGGGTTTGACACCAAAACACAAATCTCCCCTTCCAGCTGCTGCCAGGGCCACTGCATGGCTGTGATACTCAATGGAAGGGCTAAACACAGCCCAAGCACAGGGGCTTCATCCACCTCATCATCCTCGGCTCCAGAGCCAGATTTAACGTCCTTGGTCCAAGGCAGAGCATGACAAGCTGAGGACTGAGCAGCAAGGACAAATCCATGGCAGGCTAAAATAAGCACTGGTCAGCACAGGGAGAGGTTTCAGAGACCTGCACTTGATGCCAAGCTCCAGCACACACCCCCTGCACGGGCTTTGGACAAGCCTTGGAGCATCTGAGCTGTCCTAAGGCTGGGAAGAGTTTCCCACGGTAACAAGGCACCCAGAAGCACCTCACCCAAACACTCTTCCCAAGATCCCAGTGGAGAATAACCCTGCAGCCCTTCCCCAGGACAGCTGGGGCAGTGAGGCAGTGGGTACCCACCAGCACCACGGCGTGGTAGGCCTGCTGCAGCTCCGGCACTGTCACATCCCTCCCCACGGTGACGTTCCCGTAGTAGGAGCAGCGCTCCGAGCGCGCCGTCTGCGTGAAGGTGTTGGTCACGTTCTGCAGAGAGCACAGACCTGCACTTACATCCCACAGCCAGGGCCAAGGCCTGCTGCTGACAGGAAATCCCTGTGCTCGTACCCTCCAGCCTTGAGATGCTGCACTGCCTCATCCCAGTCAAGTTATTCTGAGACTCTTATCTACCAGCGGCCAGAGATAACTCACAGGGAGATAAGCACAGCTGTGACTTGGCACTCTCTCTCCACCACCCTTTGTGAAAGGAAAAGTCTATATTTTGCACCCACCTGGGGAGAACAGGATCTTTCCAGTACATTCAGCCCCTCAGAATAAACCCCACTGCAAGGGAAAACTCTTTCTCAAAAGTGGGGTTTGTACCCCACCTGGCCCCCTCTGCCAGGATCTCATTTCAACCCTTCCTGAAAGCCACTTCCTCAAGAGAGGATGCAGGGCAGGATGGCATCCAGACCTTCTTCTTCTAAGTGATGAGAGTTACACAGCAAAACCACCCCTCCCAGCCCTGCAGCTCCAGATGGACTCAGCCTGGGGACAGGACAGACACCACCATAACAGCTGGGGCAGTGTCTGCAGTATGTCTATTCCCCCCTCACAAATGGATCCAGGAATTTTTGTCTTAGGACCTTCAGGGATTAGAGGAACCATTGCAAGACATTGCTGTGTCTGGATCTCCTGTGTCCTACACTTCCAACCACCTCCACTCCAGCTCAGATACAGCAGATACTCCTGAGTACAACTCACTACCAGGCAAAGAAAAATGGTTGGGACATCCTTGGTTTAACTTTTCCTTGCCCAGGAGAGCACCTACAACCCACCTCCACAGCCCCCATGAGGAGATCTGTGTGTTACCAAAATTGGTACTGATGGAGGGGCAAACACCAGCAGCAATGAGCAGGTGAGATCTTGCTGGCATAAAGTGCCCAGGGACAAAGAAACCCATCCATGCTCCTTGGCCTTGCTCTAGGCTGAGCTGACCAGCACCAGGAGCAGCACAGCCCATCACAAGGCCCAGGCTGTGCAGAGCCCTAATGCCACATGTCCCATGTCACCCATCTGTGGCCTGGGCATGGACAAGGAGGAGCTCTGGACCTCTCTGGTGTGACAGCTCCATGTCACAGAGAGCCTGAGGCACCAGGAGGGACAGTGACCACCTCAGCTGCACTCACCACTGTCAATCACACAGGCAAGGGCAGGGAGGCAGCACCAACCTTCACCTCAGGGTGGTCTGGGGCCACCCCAAAACGGACGAGCCCGAAGGGAACAGGCAGCTTCTCGTAGATGTCCACCAGGGCCCCGCCATGGTGCTGTGGGAGAGGAAAGTCACAGTCAGGATGAGGACAGAAAGGCCACAGGAGCCCAGCAACATTTGTCTGCGGCTGGGGGAAATACAGGGCAGGAGGCTGGGCTGCAGCAAGCCAGAAACAGCCTCTCCCAGACTCTTCCATGAGTAGGATGATGCTGCACCTGTTACTGCCAGCTCAGACCACAAGATGTAGCACAGAGTGACCTCAACCACCATCAAGTCAATTTTATGGGGCTCCATCTCCCTACCCAGCCCTGAGCTCCTTTCCTACACTAACCTGGTGGGTATCCAATACCTGTGGGGTTGATCAGAGAGCCCCCAGTGCAGCACCCTGGGTGCTGGGGGACCTGCCAGACATCTCCCAGTCCCCAGCAGAGATGCCCCATGCCCTGAGATGGCCTGGGCTGAGCCACCTCAGGGTCAGAGCCCTAGACAGATGTTTGGCTGCAAGGCTTTTGTTATCTTGTATTTTGAGTCAGCCTCTTTTTGAGATTAAGCAGCCCTGAAATTCGTCCCTGAGGCTTAGTAACAGCTATTTTCCAGAGACAACACAGTTGGGTTTAATGATGGTGTTAAGCTGGTCTATCTCTGGAGGGTGCCAGCAGCCCAGTTCTGAGTTCAGGTCTCATTTCCCAACAGCCCTGACCACACATAGCACTGAAATCTGCAGATACAAGGTAAAACATCACCCATGTGTCTTAATTCTGCTGGGGAAGGAGGAGGGAGGAGAGCAGATCCCACACATTTGCTTTTAACACACAGTTAATGTCATTCCTGCTGGGTGACAACAACTTTGAGCAAGGCAGATTCCAGAAAAATCACTTGAGATGAATTCACAGCAACCAAGCTAAGCCCCGACTGGACGGCCCCGGGGCGGGCAGGGATGGAGGCAGTGGTACCTACCCCAACCAAAGAGACCCAGGAGGATTTTGTGGGGTCTGGGCTGCCCCAAGAAGCTCCCCAACAACACCGACCTGGCTGGAGCAGAGCTGGGAGCCCACTAAAGCACCCCAGAAGCTGCTGAGAGCAGAGACGCCTCTCTCGGTGGGCCGGTCCCCGCCCTGCCCCGCAGAGCCCAGCCCGGTACCTTGAGGATGTGCTGAGCCGTGTAGAAGCCGGCGGGGCCGCTGCCCACCACGCAGACCCGAGGCGCCGGGGCAGGCGAGGACAGGCACCGCCGCAGACCTGCGGGGGAGAAGGAC
>VWZU01016428.1:864108-881931 GCA_013397095.1 Sterrhoptilus dennistouni | reverse complement strand
CCGGCCCGGCCCGGCCCCTCCTCATCGCCGACCAATCGCGAGGCGGGACAGCGCCCTGCTTAGAATAACTCCGCCCACCGCCAAAGCCTGGCCACGCCCCCGCCCCGCCAGCCAATGGCAGCTCGCCGTTTCCAGCACGGCTGACCGGAAAAGAGGCGATACCATAGAGAGGAGAGGAAGGAAGAGCCGCCTGGCGGCCCCTTCCCACCGCCGCTCTCTATGGTGAGACCTCCGCGGTACCCGGCGCGCTCCCGCAGCAGCATCATCGCTGATGCTGCCAATTGCCTGCGCCCCTTTATCGCCCAAAAAGCGACCAGCTGCCGAGGTCTACCTGGGAAAGCGTAGCTCAGACTGATTTTTAGCATGCGCTGCACAGCTACCCTGTTCTTGCCAAGAGAAACCTCCAGCATCCTTCGATAAAGGGTAAAACATTAACGCCATAGAGTGGATAAATGATGCTGACAGAACTCCTGCCCCAGCGTCCCCATGGTCTCTGCTTTATTTCCTCCTTCATCCCCATCACTCAGCGTATTTCAAATGCTGGTGCTCACACCTCCCATGCAGGAGCACCACATCTCTTCTCGGTTCAGCCCCTGCACAACACACCGGCCAGAAAAAATCATCTCATAGGGCCTAGCAGACATTTAAAAGCTGGCCAGATGCCAGAGCACGCAGGCGAGTGCTTGACGGGGCTTTTTAAATGCAATTAAGACCATGAGGAGTTTACAGCCAGGAGCCAGTTGTAATACGGATCATAAAACCAACACACTTTCTCTCCAGGTCTTGGAAATGAGTTGATGGTTTTCTGTAAAAGCACGCTGAGAATGGCAGCTGGCTCTGTCCCTCCTCCTGCACCCACTCCTTCAGAGGGGTTGTGGCAAAGACCAGGAATTCCAATGGCACCAAACCCTCATCCTTAGGTCAGCACAGCAATCACGGATTTGATTGATGCAAGGCTGGAGGCTCCAAACATCACCACAGAGGTCATCCACAAAAGCAGTTGGTTTAAATTTGGAGGGTTCCAAGCACAGGTGTCAGAATGCTCCTTTTTCCCAAAATTCTCCCTTTCCCCCATTAACTTCTATATCCACCAGTTCTGGCAGAGAATAATCCATCTATTTCTCAAATCACAGGCCATCTCCCCGAGGCTGAGGGACCTGCAAACACTTGCCTTCAGATGGCGTTGCTTTAAACAACATCCATAAAATCCAGCTGGGAAAAGGACTGTTGCTCCAACCAATTCTTGGGAACATTTTGGGGTTGGTCTCTTTGCAGCAGGAGAGGGCAAAAGAGCATTTTGTGCCCACAAACGGGAACATGTGAGGCTATGATTACCCTGCCTGGACCAAAAGCACCTCTAATACTCCCTCACCTCCTCGCTGGAGCTGGGAATGCCAATAATTTGTCACATTTATCTTAATTATCTCTGGTGCTCAATTGAGGGGGGTCAGTACTGGGGAGGGTCTTTGACCCCCCCCAGACTATTCAGGACATTTTCTCTGGCCATACCCCTCCAGCTGCTCCCCTGCCTACAGACTCAGCCTCACCCCTGCTCAAAGGATGGGAATTTGTCCTTTGGGTGTTTCATAATGTCCTGGATCGATGACCCACATGGGCCTGGATAGAGGTGACAATGCCACCAGATCAGTGCAGCAGCAGCCCCTGGGCCCCAGCCCAGGATAAATCAATAATTCAACATTTCTGTTGCCAAACAGGTCACATTGGTTGAATCCAGGGCCACCCTTCCTTGTCCTGAGTCTGGATCATCTACAGAGGGATGCCATGGCCATCCCAGCTCCAGCCTCACATCACAGAGACACTCCTCCAGTGCATCTGAGGATGCTCCTGGCCGTGGTGGAGGGAAGTGGAGTAAGACACCATGGATTTCCTGCTGCAACAGTCATCCTGCCGCAGGCCAGGACCAGGGCAGAGCTTCCCTGTGCCGTGGGACACATTTGCCTGTGAAGCCACAACGTGGCACTGTGAGGGTCCACCCCAGATGGGAGAACAACTCAAACCAGGGAGCAAAACCCAGGCTCAGAGCGAAGCCACACTGGTCCCAGATTAGCCACCTGCCCTTTCTGCTGCCAGCTGCCCACTGTGACACTGGGGTGGACTTTGCCATTGGTCTTGCAGGTGTGGGACAGCAGAGCACCCTGGTAAAGCTCAACACAGCTTCCCAGCGGGGGCTTGAACTGGCCAAGTGAGCATCCCATCCCCTGGCAGCAGCACAGGGGGCAGAGTTCACCCTCCCTAAACAGGGAGAGTCTCCCCAGCCCTGGACGCCTGCCTCTGGCAGGTAATTCCCTTGATAGATTCTTGCCATGGCAACGACCAGGTCTGGGGCCACCTCTGGCACCCCAACACAGACACTCCCCACGGGGTGAGGGTCTTCCCCCAGTCCTCTCCTGGGCACCACGGGATACCAGTAAGACTTCCTCCAGCAACAAAACCCAGTGACAAAGGAAATCCATCCCAAAGTGTTAAGGCTGAATTTGCCAAATCTTTGTTTCTAGAAGGGATTGATTTAGCCCAAAGTCAGGCAAAGCACAAGCAGCAGTGACACAAACCCCTCCCCACCATCCACCCCTTCCCTGAGACCACGACCACACAGCTGCAGCTACATCCCACAGATCCTGGTGCTTCTCAGTTCCAGATGTCCTGGATGTGGTGCTGCATCCCCCACAGATGGAGGGGTTCCTCTCCCCAGGTGTGAAAGCAGAGTGGATAAAACAAAGCCCTGGCTGGGAATAACTGTGGGGGGACCACGATTTTTCTGTCCCTGGTGTTGCACCACCTGGCTCTCCCCCTGCAATGGCTCTGTGCACCATTTTCTAGCCAAAAGCAAGACTTGAGGGAGGGATGTTTCCTACACCGTGACTTCATGGAGATGTCGGTCCTGCTGAAACCATCCCTCTGAGTGTCCCTGTGGGAAACAGCCCCCCAGGTGCTGCAGCCCCCACAGTCCTCACTGGATGCCCACCAGCTCTGTTATGGGGGGAGCATGGACCATCAGCTCCTCATACTTCTGGAGGAAGAGCCAGAGCCTGGAGCTGTAGGTGTCCTCATTGTAGGGCAGCTTCTTCTGCTTCAGGTACTGGGAGACGATGGGTTTGATCTGCAGAGGCAAAGGTGACATCACTGCTGTGCAGGACACCCTGGTGTTTGTACACGATGCCTGAAACGTGCCCAGAAAACCCATCCCACATGCCCAAAGCTGGGCTGGAGCAGGCAGCACCAGTTGTAGCATCTTTGCTGTGAATATTAAGAGGAAGATGGTTTCCAATTGCAGCATCACAGGGAGTTCACCCGGGCAAAATGCCTTTGTAGGATTCCAAATTAGGAGAGGTGTCCTAATGAGGCTTCTAATGAGAGCCAGACACAAATGCTCATCGTTCACACCCATCACAATTCCCATGTGCCCACACAGTCAGCTCAGTGATGGGACTGGGAGGTTGCCACAGACTTAATCACCTCTTTCCCTGCAACACCTCTTTGGGGGAGGTAAGTCCTGCCAGCCCTGTGAGCTCAAGCAAAGGACACTGAAAACAAGGGCATAGCACTAACTGAGTGGTGATCCTGTGCTGAAGGGCAGTGTATGGACCTGCCTCGGCATCCTCTACAGCTGGGGCAGTGCTCAGAGCCCACATTTTGAACACACCCTGCACCTCAGAGCGGCAAGTAAGGGCATGACCAAAGTGATAGGAGGTTTGTCTGGATGTTGTCTGAACAAAAAACTGGACTGTGCAATGCTGGGGATGCTTTCCCAATGAAATGACTGGGAGGATCCTGGACTGCTGAAAGGCTGCTGCAGGCTGGAATTGGGACCAGAAGAAGGAGCAGGGAGCAAAAACCCAGGAGAAACAGAAATGGGATGGCAGGAGGTGGGTTAGGGGCTCTTGCAAAGCAGTGAGTAGTAGTAGTGCTCCAACACGGGAAGGAGCAGCACAGACAGGTCTGGCAGTGGGGGCAGGAGGTGGTGGGGAGGTGGATGTCTCGTCCCCATGTCACCTCCCAGCCACCCTGTGGGGTCATCTCACCTTCAGGCACATGTTGTCAGACAGGCTGGGGAAGAGGTGATGCTCCACGTGGCAGCTGATGAGCGAGTGGCCGAAGGACCAGTCGAGGAGGGCGTTGCGGGGCAGGTTGAGGACACCCAGGCTCATGAGGTGGATCCTCTTGGGTTTGCGCTCAGCCGAGAACATGGGGAGCCCAATGTGCTGTGGGAGAGGCAGGGTGGGCACCCTGTGGCACCTGTCACCTCCCCAGTCTCTTCCCAGCAGAGCCAATGACAGCTCTGCCTGTGTGTGGGCATGAAGAGCCACGTTTTGGGGTCTCTCTACCAGCCCCAGAGCTGGGTTCATCCCTAAAGTCACTCCATCTTGTGTTTGTCTGTCCATGGAGCCACAAGGAGCTTGTGGACTCTGTTCCCCCAACACACCCCCACTTAGAGCCACCAGCATCTCCCCACCCCAGGGCCTGGAACACCACCTGGAACACACATCAGCCCTCCCAATCCTGCCAGCCACTGCAGAGAACATCATCCCCACACCCTTTGCACTCATCTGCCCTGACATTTTCCAAGGGCCACCACTTTCCATCCAGCACCACCAGCCTGATCCTGTTATGGTGACAACATCAGCACGAGAGAGGTGACAACTGAACCCTCTCGCCTCAAGGTGACACAAGCTCCAGCCAGCAGCATCAGGGCTTTGTCACCAGCACTGGGTGGTGGTTCACCTGTCTCCAGCACTGTTGGAATACCTTGAAGCTTCAGGTCTCTACCTGGAATATGTTGACATGGATGTAGGGATGGGCCAGGAGGGAGCGGGTTAGCAGCATGCAGAGCAGGGCAGACCACGGTGACTGGAAGCCTGAGACGTGGAGCAGGAGCCAATAATGGCAGTAAAATCCCAGAAACATGCAGCAGAGGGTCCGGAGAGCTGCCTTCCACTCCACATTCCTCAATAAATCTGCACAAGGAAGAGGAGGCAGTGCATGGGAGAGGTGTTGATGTTTCCCTACCACCACTGCTGCTCCAACAGTCAGGCTGAGCAGTGTGACAATACCCCCATAGCCCAGCCCAGCCCATGAAGTCACCTTCCCCATCCTCCAGATGGCCCAAACCCTATAGAACTGCTGGACTGTGGGTCTGAGAGCCTCCCCAGAGCAGCATATCCAGCTGTGCATCATCACTCAGAGGATCTGGATGCACCTTCATTTCTTAAAATTTGCCAAGTCATTGTCCGTGCCTTTGGCACTGCCCAGAGCTGGGTCATGCAACCTGGAGGGCTTTGCTTCCCCAGACTCTTACTGCTTTCTGGGCTCTTCTCCATGATTGTTTTCTGGCACCATTATTTCCCTGGAGCCACCACCTTTCCTGCCCAAGCTCTTTGTGTCTGGCCCCTGCAGTTCCCCAATCCTCCACCGCATACACTGCTATCAAACACCCTGCACAATGCTCTGATCAACCTGAGACCCATGTGTGACACTGAACCCCATTATGACCACAGATCTGAGTTAAAGGAGAATGGATTTGGGGTGCTTCAGGCTCATCATGGCTTTTTCCAGAGATTTCAACATCCAGGAAAAGGTGAAGTGTTTTCTCAGCATCAGCAGAAAGTAGATGCAGCAGATGTGGTCCCCAGGCAAGCACAGCACCTCCTGCTTTTCCTAAAGCCCAGTGTCCCACCAGGGGCTGGTGTAGTTAATGTGATGCCTCCAAACAAAGCAAGACCCTTGGGTGGGGTGATATCTGGGCAGTCACAAGCTTCCCACACCCAGCACCCTGTCCCAAGGTGCCTGGGACACGTACCAAGTGCAACCAGAGGGGTGAGGATGGGCACTGCGAGAGGCGCGATGAACATGTAAACGTAGCGGTTCAGGAAAGGAAGTTTCCACGTGCTGGAGTCCCCCAGGCCGATGATGTTGGTGTAGCCGTGGTGGATCTTCACGTGGTTGTAGGTGGCCTGCTCAACTGTGAAAGCTGAGCAGAGCTGGGAGGGAAGAGAGAGAAGCTGTGGTGCCAGGGTTGGACATTGCCTGGCTTGGGCTTGTGTGGGAGGAACCCAGGGAGATGCTCTGGAACCATAATGAAGCACCATGGGGAGATGGTCTGCACCCCACAGACCCCAAACCAGTCTGGAAATGGACTTCTAAGAGTTAAGCACTAGAAACCTTTCCCACCATCCCAAACATTCCCCACCACCGCAAGGTGCTGATGGGGTGTTTTCAGGGGCTGCCCCACTCACCTCAATGAAGAAGACAGCCCAGACTTTGCCCCAGGACTTGGACTCAGTCAAGGCATTGTGGCTGGCCAGGTGGCTGCCCTTGACGGTCAGGGTGTGATGCACCACACCAAGGGTGAGGACACCCAGCAGGAAAGGGATGGCCTGGGCTGACCGCAGGCACAGGAACCCTGTGGAGAAACCAGCCAGGCAGGAGCTCAGCCATGCACATGTCCTGCAGCCCTCTGAGCCAGGCTGGAGGTGTTGCTACACCCAAACACGCCAGCTACTGCCCTAAACCTGTTCTTCAGCCATACTTACAGGTATTTAAACCATGCAAGTCAGAGTTTGCCTCCTCATCACCCTCATGACTGGGCCAGCCACCCTCACCCTTGTGCTGAAGATTTGGCCACTTCCAGCCTCAATGGCAACGAGTGCTGCAGGTGCCTGATCCCACCCCTCAGTTCTGGGATGTGGGTTCCACTGGTGTCATTACTCTGCCAGGATTTCAGCATCCCCAGGAGTTCAACAGCAAGAGAAGGTCCCAGATTTCCAGCCATGCCACCAGAGACCCACACTCAACTGTTTTCCCCTGCACCCACCACAGCCAGGGCCATTGCCACCAAAACCACCATGGTGTGCCTGTCCCATGGTGGGACATCACCTGCTGTCCTGTGTGCCTGGGCACCACTGTCCCCTCACCCAGGCTGTACCCCAGACACCACTGTCCCCTCACCCAGGCTGTAGCCCGGGTGTCACTGTCACCCACTGTGGGGTCAGAGTGTGCCAAGTCACGAGGTAAAGGAGTTATTGTGGCTTTGTCAGAACCTCAATAGGTGCCAACAGGCTCCCAGCACAAAGCAGTCATGAGGTGGCACTGGGAGCCCTGGGGACCTCCCTGGCCACGTCTGGAGGGGCTGAGCCAGGTTACCTGCCGGGAGCAGGAGGAAGCTGCAGGCAAGGATGCTGATGTCCACACCGTGCCGTTCCCACCAGCTGCTGCTCTTCACCACCTTCTGCACCAGCTCTGAAAGCTCGGTCATCAGGGCTTCCTCGGGCTTCCATGCCTGCTGTGGGGCTCCCCCGGGGGTCCCGTCCCCGTCACCCGGTGCTGGCCCCGGTTCCCAGCCGTCTGCCATCGTGTCTGTCCTGCTGCTGCCATCAGGGGGATCCCCCATCCCCCTGAGCCGGGGGACACTGCTGACCTCACCGTTGACCTGCCGTCCCCTCGGCCCCCCCGGGTCCCCATCCTCCAGCGGCATGTCCCTGCTGAGCAGAGAGGTGTCACCTCCAGGGGACCAACCCCAGCACCCCGAGCCACCCCGGGCGGGCTCTCCGGCTCCTGCTGCCGCCGAAGGACGCGGGAAGGGCAGGGATGGAAAAANNNCAAAGAGGACGCAGCCGGCTGAGACGGCCCGAGAGCCACCCAACCTCCCAGCACAGGGACACCAGAGCCCCCTACTCACACCATCCCCGGCTCGGAGCCCGTCCCGGCGCTGGCCGTGCCCGGGCAGCCCGCCCGGCTCCGCGCTCCGGGGCAGCCGCGATTGGGAGAAGGGAGGAGCAGGGGAGGGCTGGGAGGAGGGCGAATGCAGATGAGCGATGGCAATAATCCGCCCTCGCGGCCCATTTAGGGGAGTAGCCGTGGCCGCGGAGCCGGGCATGGGATGCTCGGCCAGGGCACCGGGAAGCGGCGGCAGCGGAGGAGGGAAGGAATGGAAAAAGATGGAGAGAGGCAATGGAAATGTTGGAGGCGAAGGAGCCAAGCGCCAGGAACACCCCTGAGAAACCCAAGCGGAGCACTGAGGACAGGGATAGGGTTTCGCTTTTGCCAGGGAGAGGGAGCAAACGCCGCCTGTCCCACAGGGGAGTCGTTTTGGGGAGAAAATCGGCCTTTTCCACAGCGAGGAGGGGCTGCCTGTGCCCGCCTGCCCAAACTGCTGCCGCCGCCCTGCCGGGGAGCCCCGAGCCCAGCGGCCCCGCCAGGGACCAGCCCCCCCAAATGTGCCCCTCGCAGCTCTGGCACCCAGCTCTGACCCCCCAGAGTCTCTCTTCTCTTCTGACCTGATTCTGTATGATTTCCCCCATTTTCCATCACTGCCTCCTGACTCATCACCCAGACACTGGCATCCAAAAGCTTTGAGGATGCCATTGCACAGACTAGCACCTCCAGAGCCCTATTTCTTTATAAAGGAAAGCTGAAAAAATCCCATGGTTCCTCTCTGTGGCACTGGATCTCTTCTCGCTTTGTTATTTCTCCTTACCAAACCTCCAATTAACTCAACTGATCCACCAAAACCTTAATGAACATTGACATCCATGAAATCCCTATGGATTTGCAACAAACAAGGCTGGTTTTCTACACCCATCACCAGGATATCACAGCCCCAAACTGGGATGTGCTTAGCACCTCCAGTAACATCACATCACTGCTGGGATTTGCAGGGAAGCAAAACTCACAGCCAAGTTACACCAAGCCCCAGGGAATTGTTATCATCCTCTGGAAAATAATAATAATAACAACAATTTTTAAAATCCCAGCTACTGTAAAAGGGGCAGAGCTGTGAGAGTGCATCAGACACCTGCTGAGGTTTCATTTCCACTGTAAGTGGATGCATTAGGAAAGACCATTTCTAGAGCCAGGGGCACTGAGCAATCACACTGATGTGTGAAGCCCAGCCAGTGATCCATTCTGATGAGCAGAATGGCTTTTGCCACCTGCCCACAGCTGGGAGAGCACCCATGGGTGCTGCCAGGCCAGGGGAGGCATGTCAGACCCAAAGGTACATCAAATGGGGCTGCTCCTGAGAGATACATTCCTTCATTGTCACACCTTGGATGTCACCACAAGGGACAGTGACAGCCCTGCTCCAAGGGTGCCATTTGGCAGGGGCAAGGGTGAGCTGTGCTGGAACTGCCATTGCACAAGGGGGCAGAACTGGCTGTGTGGGGGCAGCTGAGGAGGAGGAGGAGGAGGAGGAGGGGGTGGGGATCAGCCACACATCCAAGACCAACCTGATCCATGAGGGTCCCACTGCAGCTGGCACAGGGAGAGGCAGGTGCATGGCATCACTCAGTCCTGGGCTGCCACTAGGACCAGAGACCACCTGGGAGAAGAGAACAAAGTGGGTTGAAAACTACAAGGGAGAGGCTGGATTTTGGTTTCTGAGGAAAAGTGCTGAACACAAAAGAGGTACAGCCAATATGGGAGTCAGCATGCTGACAACAGACCAGACACTGTAAGAAGAGTCTGCAGAGCCATAAGGACAGTCAGCAGGTTCAGGATTGCAGCCCTAAATCTGCTGCCTCACAGAGCTCCATTTCCACAAGAAACTTTTAAACCCCAAATTACATCTGATTTTCCACCACACACCGGCCAAGCCACACAGTTCCCCTGACCCAGCTGAGATCTTGGAGATCCAGAGCAAACACTGACCTGGCCTTTGCACTGTGGACACAAACACCTCCAATTTAGCAGGGAAAACATGTGTAAGTCTCAGAAATCCTTCAGCACACAGCAGGGCAGCTGGAGGGGATCAACATAATCCCTGAAGCAGCGAGCTCTGGCCAGCAGCTGCTGACCCAGTGGCTGTCCCTTGCCCTAAGGCACCACCAGGGTCCCACAGGCAGCCACCATCCCAAGGGAGCCACGGGAATCAGACCCCACCACTGTCCTCATCTGACCCACTCGGCCCCTAGAACTGAGCCCAGCCCCTAGAAAGGCCAAATCTGGCTCCCAGCAAGCTCCTCCCATGTCCCTGCTCCCCAGAGAGGGGAAAACGGGCCATTTTAGCCTGGCACATATGTCAGGCCATCAGGACCCAGCAGCTGCAAGTGCTTCCTTGCTGAGCTCTCCCAAGGTCCCCCCAGCCTGTGGGACAGCACCTGCTGCAGGCTCTGAAGTGCAGTTTCCAGCCCAAATGCAGGAGTATGGAAAAGCTGCGGTATTTGCACCCCAGGATTGTGGTGAGGAGGCAGAGCTCCCTCAGCAGCCCTTCCCTGTGTACAGCCACCCACCTTGGAAACCCTCCTCCTCCTCCTCCCTGGGGGAGAAAGGCTCAGGCTGCAGGGGCTGGCAGTGGGACACAACCAGATCCTGTGGCTGCCTCAGCCAGACATTGGAAACCATCACCTCCCCTTCCCCTGACATCGCTGAGTCTGCAGAGGTTCACTTTTATAATACCTGGGTTTGGGCGGCACTTCTTCCCACATCTTTCAGGCCAAGCTTTTGGGTAATTTACTCAATCAGAGATTAATTACCACCATCCCCTGCCCGGCAGGGAGACCTTAAGCACCACCTCTCTTTGTCTTTTGGGGTCTGGCAGAACTGTGGGGTCCTCAAGAAGGAGAAATCCTCCGGAATCATCACCTCGCTCCACTCCTTTCCCTGCGCCCAGCGGCCGAGCGAGGAGCTCCATCTGCAGGCAAAGCTCTGCCTCCATCACCCCAAATTAGGGTGTTTGGCACATCCCGAGTTCCAGGGCCGAGCAGCCCCCACAGCTGCTGCCGAGGTACGGGATCAGCTCCGGTCCCCGCTCACCCGCCCAGCCCGGGGCTGCCCCAAGGCCAGCCGGGGCACCCCAAACCTTCTCCCCCTGTGGAATGAGGGAAGAGAGGAGGACGAGCTCGGGAGCGACGGGGCAGGCACCAGAGGGAGTCAAACCTCCGTGCAGCGCCTGCTTGGACTGTCCTTTGACCAGAAGTGCAGGAAATTTTGCTGGTGGGCTCCCAAGGGATGCTTAGCCCTGAGCTCATGGCCTTCCAAAACGTGAGACCCAACGTGAGACCCAGCCTGATCTGTGTGTCAGGGCAACAAACTCTCAGTGGACTCCAGAGCTGGCACAGCCACCAAGCCTTCACCCATGGGATGCAAAGTCCCCTTCTAGGGATCAAAATCTTGGATGCTGAGGGGACACAGCCACTGAGCCCCATCCCATTGTTGCTGAGTCCTCTCTGAGGGATCAAGACCTTGAGTGCAGCCACAGCCTCCATGTGGGCTCCAGTGGTGCCAGGCTGGGACGGGGCTGGCAGGGGGGTGAGAGGCCAGATCTATCAAGGGCTGTTTTTCAGTCCACATCCTCCAGCCCTGTGACGCTTGGCAAGGTCACGCTTTGAACCTTAAATAAATACCCTTTCCGGGATATCTCACTGTTTGCAGGGCCCAAATGGCCACTTCAGGCCACAGAAAACTTCCCGCTCGTGCTCAGCAGCTCCGGGAAGAAGCTGGATCCCAGGGCTGCCTAATCTGGCCGATCTGTTTGCATGGCACAGGCCGGACGACGGCGAGACAGGGCGGGCAGAGCCCCGGGTCGTGCTCTGCCTGCGGGGGAGGAATTGTGGATAATGCCTGGTCTTATCCAGCCTCTGTGTTGGTCCAGTGCTGCCCTGCACTGCCCCAACACCCCCGCATGGCTGAGGTGGCAAAACCCCACAGAGGACATTGTCCAGACAGAAAGGGCTTGGAGGTCCCACAGCCTCAGTGTCATTGATGCCATCCCTTTCATTGCTGCTGTATTTTTCTCATCCATTTGACCCCAAGATGGGTGCTGGAGGGGTTGTAGGTGGGGAATTGGTCTGACGAACTTCAGTGATGTTCACCCCAGGGTGAGAACAGCTGGGATTTACCTGCCAGCACCAGCCAGGTATGAAGACATCAACCTTACTCCTCATTCCTGTAAGCTTTAGGGGATACTTAGTATTGAAGAGCCTGAACCCATCTGGCTCCAGGGTTGGGACAACGGTGTTCTGGGTTCTGGCTAGGCCAGAGTGCTGCTGTGCTGCAGGGATAGACCACAAATATCCCTCCACTTGCAGGGTGGGGACAGACCCTTGGGATGGCCTGGCAGAGTGAGAGATTCTTCCCTGTGTGGAGTTAAACACATGCCTGGTATCAGCTATGCCATGGGTCCACCTCCCCTCTTCCCTTTCTAGTAGCCACCTGCAAACACAAGAATCCCAAGGCTCAGGGATAAGCACCAGGTGTAATTTCTTTATTTCCCAAGGCTGCATGAGACTCACAGCAGTGGCTGGTGAAGGGAGGATTATTCAAAGCACATGGAAATCAACCCCAACACAAAGCCCTGCCCTGAGCCCTTGGATATCCCAGCCCAGGGCTCAAAGCCACAGCACCAAAACCCACCTTTCCCCATGAGCACCCCCAAAGCCCCTGAGGGACTCACTGCACATCCACCACCAGCATAGCCTGGTACTGTGCCTAGGCCGTGTTTTCAGTTTTATATATCAGCAGTGAATAAAGCAGTTGTCATCCTCCCCTGCTCCAGCTCAGCTTAAAATCCAAAGCCTGGCTGGAGGTGTCAACTAATCACAGACTTCCTCCACTTAGCAGCTCAGGGCCAAGGTAATCACTGGTTTGGATGCCTCTGCTCTTGCCCCGACCGAAACTGCTTGCCCCCACCCCTGTGTCCCTGGCGTCACTGCCTGGCCAGGTGTTACCCAACACAGGTGCACGGTGGAGATGCCGTGGGCTCTGTCCTTCTCCACTGCCATAGTGCTGAGCTTGCCACCAACAGTGCCACCAAGGGATGGGCGAGTCTTCTTTCCTGCCAGCCTGGCAGCTGTTCTGTAATGCTGAGGTTCTGTGGGGTCCTGTCAAGATCCTGGCAAGGATCAACCCTGAGGAGGGAACCAGCCGTGGCTCCAGTTCCAGTCAGCAGCCAGCAATTGGAATGATGCTCCTGGACACAACTCTACACTTCCAGTCCTCAAAAATTAAATGTTTCTACTTGTAAACATGGCACTACCCAACCCCAGCCTTCCCAGCTCCCAAGTGCCCTTCTGGTCCCCAACCAGAGCCACTGGGGCTGGCCACACACATGTCCCTGCAGGCAGGCACCTGGCCAGCAGCTCCCTATCAGACGCCCACACAACATTTTTACCACCCAGTGCAGGCAGTGTAACTCCAGGCTCCATCCTCTGCCTTCTCGAGGACAGAGGGACATTTCCAACCTCCTCAGTGTGTGGAAGGAGGATGTAGACCCCAGGATGGCATTAGCTGGCACTTGTCACCTTGGGCTGATCTGTAACCGAGCAAGGATGGTCTGCCAGGGTGGCTGAGAGTCAGAACCCACAGCTGCTTTTGGGGAACAGTTCTCCCTGCCAGCTTCCACTGCTGGCTTCACATGCCAGAAGGGAAAGGGCCTGGGAGGGAGTGCAGGGCTCAAGGCTGAGTCCCTCTTCCTTTCTCCACAGGAGTTTTTGAACAGGCTCTGCTGGGCCTGTTGCATTTGCCCAGTTTCAGAAACCAGAGCTACGGCGGGTACTGAGCATTACCTGTGTCGTTACTATGCTCCTGTTCTTTGTGGTATCAGGACACCTTGAATTCATGGAAACCACAAATTCCTGTAAGACAGAAAGCGCCCTGCTCATTAAGAAGTCCCAAGTACAGCTTTAATTGGCAAGAGGAGGGATTGCACAATGCAGCCCCTGCACCTGAGATGGGCACTGCCCTCCTCTGGGCATGTGTCCATGCTTCTCCCTGGCATGGCAGGTTGGTGCTGCCCTGGGTGCAAACAGCAATTTGGCTGCCAGGGTCCCGGGGCAGGTGCCCAATCCCAATCCCACGCGGCTCCGGCCGCAGGGTAGGCGAGGGCAGCCGGGGCCGTGATGTAACCGGCCGTGCCCGGGAGGCAGTGCTGGAAGGGAGTCAGCCACCCGGTTGGGCTGGGAATCCAACGTGCTGCGTCACCCGTTCGGGTTGGAAAGTTGGTTTGCAGCCAAAGGGTTGCCCAAATCCAGCTGGACTCCAAGAATGCATCCCCACCTCGCCGGTCTCGTGTGGCTGTAACCTTTTTTCCCACTTTTGGCTGCTGCGCAGAGATTATAGTTGAGATGAGGGGATGAGGAGAGGGTCTGTCTCAGCTCCATCTTCCTGTCAGGCCTAGGGACACAAACAGTACCCAGTGTGTCCACTTTGTCCATTACATGCTTCCCAGTGAGCCCTGCTGAACTGGGCACTCACCGAGGGCAGTTTTTGTTTCTTCTTCCAAGCAAGTGCCCAATGCTCCCTGTCATCCAGAGGGACAACTCACATGCTGCCTGGCAGCTATTTCATCAGCACAGCCAGACCCATACAACCAGTTAGCTTGGAAAAACATGATTCTTCTAATGATACCTTTTGGAGGAGTGGTGCTCTGGATCCCAGTTGACCAAGGGAATATCTGGATGAGCCCTGAAGAGGTTGTGGGTCAGCTCTGGCTGGCATATGGCTTCAAACCCAGCCCTGCCAGCAGCACTGGGTGAAGAAGTTGCCTTCCATCCCCAGTGCCTTAAAAATGGCTTTTTTGCAGCCCACTAAGAAAACACCAGGAAAGCTGTTAATGCTCCAGTTGGTCTTCCCATGAAAGAAAAGTCTCCCTGGCCCCATTCCTCCTGCTTTTCCCCTCCCACCATAAACTATTGCAAGTAAATCCAATGTGCAGCTCCTTAATCCCAGCCTGGGGAAGCAGGAGCCACCCTGACCCAAGCAACCTCACCTCACTGGTACATTTTATTACTGACTTCAGGCAGGTTTTGCTGGGATCAGGGTCAGTGACAGATAGAGCTCACTGGCAGGAGGGCAAAGTGGGGCACAGCAAAAGAGGGAGGAGACCCATGAAAAAAAAATAGGGCTTAGAATAGAAACCAGGTTAGGGATAAACTGTGGGTGTAGAGGCTGTTGTGGCAGGCAGATTTGGCTGTCCTGCCAGCCCAGAGAACAAAAGGGCCTCTAAGCCATCCTCAGCATCCTCACCAGATTTCCAGGGTTTTCCATCCTCTGGTTCTGGGAGTTTCTGGGCTGGAGAGCTCAGGGAGAGCAAAACTACAGGGATGAGGTTGGGTGCAAAATGAACAAGAACTCAGTCCTAAAGCTGTTGCTTCATCCTGCAAGGGCTCTTCTGGTCTGTTGGATGACCATGTGCCTCCAGAGGGTCCTTGCTGCTGTCAGGAGCATCAGACCTGGACAGTGATATCAGGAATGGAGACTCAGAGAGCAGTTCTGCAGAAAAAAGTAGTGTTTGTTTTTACCTTTCTTCCTGATTGGGAAGAGAACAATCAACAATGAGCCAAGGTTGGCACACGGCGAGATAAGGCTGGCCTCCTGCAGAGCCCATGGTGGCACCATGAGCATCACGGGGCCCTTGGCACAGCCCAGGGGGCTCCTCTGAAACACACACAGGGCTCACAAGGTGCCAACAGCACCACCCTGGCACCTGCCAGCCCAGGGGGCTCAATGGTAGCTGGATCTCAGGGAAAACACATCTTGTAGCCACATCCCTGGCTGGGCCAACTGGAGCCAGGCAGAGAGCTGATAGCAGAATTTACCCAGAGAGGCCAGAGGCAGTTCTGGGAATATATAGCCCTGAGCCCACTTCCAAGAAGGATGTTTCCTTCTGGTATGTGGCAAAGGTGATGCCCTCAGAAAACTGGGAAATTTGCTGGCAGAGAGATGACTAAAGACTCATGTTTTGTTGGAAAAAGAGGTGAAACCAGCCTCCTTGAAGCCCATGGAAAATCTCAGGTTCACGTGGATCGATGGCTTTTCCCAACCCCACAGGACAATTTGTCACCTAGGAATGCACTCCATCTGCTCCAGAGTGGGAGAAAACCTGCTGTCAGACATAGAAAAAATATCCCTATAAGCTCTGCTTTCCCCTAGCAGTAGGTCACCCTTTCCCGTAGTAAAAATTCCTCTGGACAAT
This sequence comes from Sterrhoptilus dennistouni, assembly GCA_013397095.1. Taxonomy (NCBI): domain Eukaryota; kingdom Metazoa; phylum Chordata; class Aves; order Passeriformes; family Zosteropidae; genus Sterrhoptilus; species Sterrhoptilus dennistouni. Next base: position 866,006 of record VWZU01016428.1, on the reverse strand, counting down.
AAAATGAGCTTTCCAAAAGACAAGTCCACAGTGATATTGTGAGTGGGTTCCCGTGCACATTCCCTGTCCCATGGAAGTGCAGGGCAGACTGCCCTCAGTCCCTTGGGAAGGCTTTGCTGATGGCAGGACTGATGGGATTCCAGGGAGGACATCTGAGGAGAGAGAGTCAGAGCTGCCAGCTCCCGCCCCTTCTTTACATACACAATAATTTTGGAAACAAACAGTGTAAAGAGGTCATTCATTTAGCCTTCAGTCCCATCACAGCCTTATCCTGCTGTCAGGGCTGGCACAGGATTGGCATCAGCTGGCCCTGGGGTGGTGAGAAAGCAAGATTGTGGTACCCTTCAGAGAAGACACCCATTCCATGTCACCTCCTCCAGCCCCTGGTGCCTGTGGGATGCCTGGGGAGGGCTGGGAACCTGCTCATTCCCCCTGGCATGGAAAGCCACCCAGGAGGCTGATCCTCCCTTGGGAAAGGCAGTTTGAGCACGTGGCATCTCTGCCCGGCGGAGCAGCCCCGGGCCAGGTGAGTAACACCTTCAGCCGCCTGCCTCGAATACCGGGGGCTGATCTCTCACCTGCTGCCAGCACGGAGGAGCCGTGCTGCTCTGCTGGCACCAGGGAGCCAAAATGCCTCCTGGAGAGGGTCAGGGAGCCCTCACTGCCAGCCCAGGTTTTTGTGAGGGGTGCCCAGCACAGGGCAGGGCTGTTCCTGTTCTTGTGGGTGTTATCCTGGAGCCGGAGCAGGGCTCTGCTCACAGACATGCTGATGCTGCTCCCAGCACCCTGCCTGCCCTGAATTGTATAACCTCTTACGTCAGGCGGTGCTGGGCCACGGCTGAGCCAGCTCCTGTCCCAACCCACCCTGGCCTGCCACTGCATCCAGTCCTGGGACACAAAGCTCCAGGGTCTCACTCCCTGGGAATCCCTGCATCTTCTGAGTACCCTGGGGCCCTTCACCCTGCAGCCTTCCCTCAGGGATGCTGGCAGGTGCTGTCACTGATCCCCAGTGCGACCCAAGGATGCTCATCCTCCACCTCCAGAACCTTTTGGGGCACAGTCCTGCTTCACACAAAGGAGCACTTGTCATTGTGTAGGCAGCTGGGGAAAAAGAAAGCAAAAAAAGAAATAAAAGAAGGAGGAGAAAAAAGCAGCATGTTTTTATGCTTTTCCAAGGTGAGAGGAGAAGGGGCAGGATGTGGCCAGAGCTGCTCCCTGACCAGGAGTGGAGATGAGTCCAGCACATCCCATCAGTCCGACAGGTGCCCATAAAGCCTCCACCTGGCCTGCTTTCCAAACCCGACTGTCTGGGTTTCGGGGGCACTGGAGGGGTGCCAAAGCACCAGGACAGCGGGGTGAAGGCATTCCCTGGCACTAAAGCAGGCAGGACACCATGCCAAAACCAGCACCTGCCGCTCACCTCCCCTTCCCAGCCCCTGAAAGGCGAGCAAAGCCCCTGGGAGATGCTGTTTGTGGGTGTCAGGGAGTGCCCTCGAGGGCTGTGCAGGAAACCACAGCCAGGCTCCACTTCCCCGGGCCCGTACCCGGCCATCGAGCAGCCGCTGTCGCCCCTCGGGCATCCCTTGAGTGTCCCGGTGCCGCAGGGTTTGGTTTGGAGCTGGGAGCTCTTACGTAAAGGAGCAGGAGAGTGGTGGGGATGCGCCGGGCTTTGTAGGTCAGAAAATGGAAGTGCGGGGCAGTTCGGGGATTGGGCTGGGTCAGCCCGTGAGTCAGTGGCAAAGGAGGGACCGGCGGAGGCTTTATTAGCCGGTGAGGGGTGGAGCGAGGCTCCGCAGGCAGGCGAGGAGCCGCGCCAAGCTTCGGCATCGACGGAGCGGGGGCTCGACCTCCCTCCCGCCCGCCCGAGGCGTCCCCTGGCCCGGGCCGCCGGCGATGCG
>VWZU01016428.1:840576-864091 GCA_013397095.1 Sterrhoptilus dennistouni | reverse complement strand
GCCGAGCCGCTCGCCCCCCGCCGCAGCCCCAAACGCCCACGGCGCAGCCAGGAAGGCGGTGATGGAGCAAGGTCAGTGAAACAGGTTTCTCCTCCCGGATCGCTGGAGCGGCGTCCTTCCCGCGCCGGCCGCGGAGCCGCGGACTTGTTGACAGCGGCTCTCGTTAGCTCGGTTATTGAGCGGGCTGGGCTCCCTCTGCTCCTCCAAAGGTAGTGGCTCCCCTGGGTCAGGGATGCCCCGGGCAGCTCCTCATCCCTCCCCAAGGCAGCCGTGGTGCTCAGCCTTCTCTGGCCTCCTGGGAGCCCGGGGGATCCCCCTGCCCTGGGAAGGGCTGTTGGTATGAGAGGTCTGCAGTGCCAGGGATGTGGAAGGGTTTGGGGGTGGCATCCCCGTCTGCAGCCGTCGGGTGAGCAGAGCCGTGCTCGGAGCTTGTTGTGGCTGTGGAGAAGGGACGGGCTGTGGGGTTGTCACCACAGATGTAAAAGGCAGCACCGGGCTGGCTTCCAGAATCTGCCTTCTGCCCTGTTCAGGCCTCTTGGCATTCTGGAATTCCTGCACAGTCCTCCATGCTGGTCACCAGCACTGCCACAGCTGGCGGCACTGCCCTCCAGGGATGGGGATGTGTGAAGTCTGGCCGTCCCAGACAGGGGTGCGTTTCCAAAACACAGCCAGAGAGCCCAGGGCAGTGTCCTGGGGGATGAGTGTGGGTGAGGGTCCCAGGCTCTGCTTGGACATGATCGTGCCTGCCCAGTTTTGCTGTTCCCTGGGGTAGAGATAATGGATGGGAACAAAGGGATGTTGTGGCAGACAGATCTGCTGCTGGCGCCTCCTGTGAGGGCAGAGCCTGTCCTTGGACCAGAGCAGTGTTGTGGTGAGCCTGCTGCTACCTCTGCCCAGGCAGTGGTGGCTGCAGCCTCAACAGAGAGGAGATGGGACCCTTGGGAACTCCATCCATGCTTGCTTACTGTCTGGGTTTAGGGCTGGATGCCACCCTGGCAGCCCTGCCCTTGCTGCTCCAGCCAGTGCAGTTCCATGAGGAACTGGGTGGCCCAGCCTTCACCCAGGTGTCCCCTTTGGTGATGGCTGCTCCTTGCTCCCACCAGGACTTTCTGGGCTGGCTCTTTACAGTGCTGATGTGGTAGAGCTTGGTGTCCTGTAACAGGAAGATAGAGTTGTTGTCAAAGTACAGACTGAAATGTTGCAGCTTAGAGATCAGGAGCAGCAGGAAGGTTGTCTCTGTCACTCCAAAAAAAGTGAGAGATAATGATGAAAGCTGGGATCACCACAGCCTTCAGAGCCATCCTGGAGCTCAGGCTCTGTGAGCAGGGATACCTGCAGGGCAGGCAATGCCACAGTACATGTAGTGAGAGTCCTTGGCCTGGCCCCACACCAGCCAAGGGTCTCACAGCCCCCTCAGTGCCTTTGCCCCCCAGCTTTCTCCCACTAAAGTGTACAGAGCAGGATGTATAGGCCATCCAGAGCATCAATCCTGCAGTGCAGGTGTTTGCTCCAGGCACAGCATGGTCACAGCTGCCAGCACGGCTGAGGAGCCAGTGTTGGTATTGTCCCAGCTACTGAGGGTTTCCCACCTGCCATCTCCCCTGGGACCCACAGGTCCCTGCTGAGCTGATCCATCACCCTGGGACATAGGTGTCCCTGCTGAGCTGACCCTTTGTTCTTGCAGGAGATGTTGTGGTGCTGGGGCTGTGCCTGACTGCTCAGTGTTCTCACCCCAGCACATGGAGTGACACAGAGCCAGCTCCATCACTGGGCTCGAGTCAAGTCCTCCTAAAATAGTTCCCCAGTTCCAATTTCCCTGCAGCAGTGTTTCTGTGAGCCCATCCTCACTGCTGGTTTCAGGGCTGTGCCAGAGCCTGGGTGTCACAGGGGACCAGGGATGTTGAGCAGCTGGGGACAGTGATGTCCTGGATGATGACCTGGGATGATCAGGTGGTGCCTGTGCTCCAAGCAGACTTTTCCCAGCAGTACTGTCAGTGCCCATTGGGATGGATCCAGAGTGGGCCCAGGGCACTGGTGATGCTTCACACCTTTCTGTGCCCTGGCTCCCCCCTGGGATGCTCAGTGCCATCTGCAGGTGTGTCCTGTGCTCCTTCTTGGGAGCAAGCCAGGATGATGGGTACCAGAGAGCTCACTCCAGCCCTGAGAAAATTGGTCTCAGAATCCATGGCATTGCTTGATATTTTGATAGTACTTATGAATTGCATTAAGTAGAAAAATTTAATAATTGCAAATGTAGAAAATTAATAATTAATACCTGAAGTCAGAATTTAAATTAAATGGCCCTTTAACTTCTCCCACTTTCCCATCCCATTCAGCAGCAGTGTCACTTGGAAGACATGCTGAGTTGTGTCCATGCTCCTGCCTTTTGGGGCACTTTTGTTTTGGGAACAGCCACGGAGATTCCCAAAAGCAGTTGCAAAGCCCCTGTGAGGTGCTGCATCCAACCCAGGCCATATCAGTGCCACACCCATCCCTGTGCTGGGCTGCCAGGGGACACCATGCAAGGCACAGCAAAGCCAGAGCATGCTGGGGGTGCTCTGCAACAATTCCCTTTCCCCTTGCCTCCATCCTGGCCATGCACCTCCCTGCGGCCATGCATTACTCAGCTGCTGGGCCAGGAAGTGAAGCCCTGGTGGGATGGGCAGGAAATAGTTAAGCAAGTGAGGTGAAGTGGCCCACGCTGGCCTGGCAGGTCCTGGACCCCAGAGTCACCCTCTGGTGTGGGCACCACAGCTGTCACCAGCTCCAGGCAGGCCTGGGAGAGAGGAGCACCAGGCAGGGCTGAGGACAAGATGCTCCAGGCCAAGGAAAATGCCTCCCCCTGGTCCTCTCTGCTTGTAGGATCTGTTTAGTGTCCTGTGTGTCCTACCTGGTGTCCTGTGGTCCATGTCCTTTCTCAGTTCCCATGTCAGTCCCACATGGCAAGGCTGAGCACACATTCCATCCAAGGGCAGCCAGATAACCTGATGCTGTCAGAAGTCTGGGGAAGCAGCCACATCCCCAGGGGCCAGCAGTGGTACCCAGCAGCCAAGCAAGAATGCTGCAATGGTGCCTGCAAACCCACATCTCCAACACATCACTGTAAAACCTCAGTCACCCGCAAAAACCTCCCCTGCTCTCTCCCCAATCCAGACTGTAGTCTGCAGCATCTGAGTGCCAATGAGTCCCAATACATCCCCCCTTGCAGCAGCTGCCTGGGGATAAAGGCAGGGCCTGGGAATCAGCATCACTTTTGTGAGCAATGCTCCTCCAGCAGAGGACTCAGAGGCTGTCCAGCTCAAGGATGGAGTGTCCATACCATGGCTGGACCACTGGCATGGCCCATTGGCCTTTCTCCATTCCCTACACACCACCTCCTACACCATCAGGCACAAGCAAACACATGTCCAAACTAAACCCAGGGAACTGTTTTTGCTGGCAAGCCCCATTTAACACAGGCACAGGGCAGTTTGGGATTAGTGACTTGGGGCATTACAGGATAACCATCCCCAGGATCACTGGTTCCCTGATGGGGACATACTGGCATCCCCTGCAGGATGTGCCCTGTGTCTGACTGCTCTGGTGCCACAGGCAGGGACAAGGGACGGTGTTTTCTGGTTGGCAGCAGCAGCAGCAGGTCAGGGAAACCTGCTGCCTGGATGGGTTTCTGTTTGGGAGGGTATTTAAGGGTGTTCTCCAGGGTGTGCCAGCCCTGGCCTCCACCCTGCTTTCACAAGCGCCCTCTCCGAAAGGAGCTTGTTGTTCTCGGTGTGGATGTAATGAGCACTGTGAGATTTCCCCGTGGAAACTCGGATGGGCAGAGCAGCCACAGGGCAAGCTGAGCTCTGAGAACCTGGGGACAGCCATGTTCCTGTCTCATGCCCAGGGCAAGAGGAGCCTGGCTCCATCATGAGCCCAGTGGGATGCAGCAACCCAGCTGCACAGAGGGGTGTGGAATGCAGGAAACACCTCTTTGGCCAGGGCTTTGGAAGTTGTGTCCTGCAAGGGCTGTGGCCCCACATTTTGTTGGACAAACCTGGTTGGAAACCATGGACCAAACCTCAAGACAGGGAACACACGTGAATTCCAAATGCAGGTGCTTGTTCTGGGGTTTTTGGTGCCAATGACAGCCACCCTATGTCCACCATCCTCATCCCACAGAGCCCATCTCTTGGGCTCTGCCACACTGCATTGATGCCACAGCTCAGTTTTGGTCTCTCCCTGTGTCACAGAGGTGACCACACTGGTCTCGGGGCTTGGTGATCCAAAGTGGCATTTCTGGGCTTGGTTTTAACTCTGCAGGGTCATGTCCCACGGCACTTGGGTACTGTCATGTCACCAAACCTTTCACTGGCTCTTTGAAGGAATGACAAGTTGGGAGGAAGGATCTCTGTCAGCATCAGCTCAACATCAGCAACTGCTTGGGTACTCCTAAGCAAAACAGCAAAATTAGGGAGTGTGCACACCCCAGGTGCCTAGAGCTCTGAAATACCCTCCACATCCCACTGCCTGGCCTGCTAAAGTCTCCAGTGGGTGCCAAGGCAACAGATCCACTTCTCTTTGTCATCTGCTGGGATAAACTGGTTCCCATTGCAGTGGAGTGAGCCATGGCAAATCACTCCCCTCCTGCACCCAGCACAGACTCAAAAGGAACAATCCATCCCTGGGGAAATTGGGGTTAGGGACTGGTTCATGGTGGGCAGCTGGTGCTCTGGCAGCTATCCAGAGAAGGGGGAGAGGACTTGGATGAGGTTTGCATGTGCATGAGGAAGAGGATGAATTTCGTGATCACAGCCTTATCTGAAAACTGGCCTGAGGGTGCTGGTCCTGCTGGCAGCAGTGGATCCCAGTGGGCTGTGGGTCCCATCCTGCTCTCCCAGACCCACAGCAGAGGGAGCTGTGACATCAGCCAAGCCATCACTCCCTGCTGGGACACCAGCCCTGGACTTTGGAAAGGGACCAAAGAAAACAGTGCTGGGGCTGGGGTAGTGCAGCCTTCTTGGAGAACTCATTGACTCAGCACATCTGATGGCTCACCCTTTTGCCTGTACATTGAGCCAAGAGTTAATCAGAACTTGTAATTTCAAATATAAATGCACTGTTGGGTCTCAAAAATACTTTAAAAAACTGAATCAGTTTACATCTGTGCAGAAAGATCTCAGACCCTCAGTGCAGTGATGGTGTTTAGGTGTGCAGGGCACAAGGCTGGAACCCCACACTCTCCTGGTGGGGATTCAGCCACTCAGGGAGCAGCAGGGCAGAGAAACACCTGAGTATTTCTAACTTGCAAAGAGGAATTTTCCTCCCTTACACCCACACACCCAGGGCAAGCACAGGCAGGGAGCAGCACGCCTGCTTCACACCAAACAAATCTCCATCTTCCAACCAGCATAACCATATCCTCTGCAGCTCCAAAGGGACTAAGAGTGGTCCAAATCCCAGCCTGGCCTGGGATGAGCACACATAGGTCATTCCTTATCATTTACATTCCTGAGATAAAGTGGATAAGCAATGCCAGTAACATGTGCAGCATTTTTCTGATCTGGCAGTCTGCATCACAGCCTGAACAGGCACTTTGCCAACACCCCATGGCACAGGCTGCTGACTCTCCCTCAATAGGATATGTCACTGCTGCTGCAGCCCAGAAACTCCTGCAACCAGGAGCCATTCATAGATCACATTTAAAATGGCACAGTGGAGCTGGGAGTGCACTGGTCTGGCATGGGTGGGATGGGTCTGGAAACACCTAACACTGCAGTTCAGAGCTGTGCTTTGAGCACTGATGCATCAGGGATGCTCAGAAGAAGCTCTGGGCTGCAGCCTGGTGCTGTGCTTTGTCCTGGGAAAGCTGGATTTCAGAGATAAGGTCCTTTGCTCACAAAGGACACAACTCAGTGCCTTGGAGAGATGTGACAGAAACTGTGTCTGTGAAACAACCATTTGACCACTGGAAGGCAACTACCAACATGTTCCAAGCATCATCTTCATTCTGGATTTTGCCCTCAAGACAGCACAGACTGGACTCACAGACTTGTTGGGCACCAGCTGGCCAAAGTCAGGGCTGACACATCTCAAACTAAGACCCCTGCCAACAGAACTCCCTTCCAGAAACACAGCACCAGACAGGATGAGGCTTCTCACCAAATGAGAATTAGGAGAGAGAGCAGAACTCCTGAACCCTCTGCTCCTCAAGCCCAAACCCAAAAACAACCACTTGCTCAGGGAAGAATGGATTGTAATTATTTATTTTGGGTCCTTTTGAAATTATCACATTATCTCCTTCTGTTCATGGCTTGGTGTGGTCTCACAGCCTGTGACAGCAGCATCCCAGCCATCTGTGCAGCTCACTCCTTTCTCCAGCGAGTGGGAGACCATGGTCCCTTGAAGGCTGGCAGGTTGGAGCTGCCTGGTGCAATCTTGGCTGTCGTCCCTCCATGCCAGGAACTGCCTGGGAGCATTGCACAGACAGGGAGCAGAGCAAGGGAGCAGTCCCGTGGGACTGGTGGGGATGGCTGTAGCTTTCAGCTGCCCCAGAAAGGGAGTCTCTGGCTTGTGTTTTCTGGCAACTTAGAACTATGTTTGTTTCTTGAGCATTAAAAAAGAAAAATTGCTGTTGCTATCTGCAAAGGGAAAGAGAAAAATCTATCAGCACCCTGAGGATCCAAGAGCAAGCTGTACTGAAAGGCTGTAAAAGCAGCACACAGATATCTGTCCGTTTGGGAAGCCCAAACAACACAGTGCATTGGGGCGTCAGAGCATGTGGCCTTCCCTTCACCTCTCTGACAGGTACACAGTCCTTTAACCCTACCAACCAGACCCTGGAAACATCATAAAACAGCAACAACTCCAACCCAGATATGCAATCTCCAGAGGCCTGAGTAAGATCTCAAGCATTTGGGGAAGGATTCCCAATGCCACTGGGCACTGCCGTCAGCCTGCTCCCACCAGGAATTGCGGTTGATTTCCTAATGTCTTCGAAAGGTGAAGAGTCAAGACAAGCCTGAGTGTGGTTGAAAATCTCAGCTAATGGACTGAGAAGCATCAGACCACAGAGCAGTCTGCATTCAAATGGGTTACAAGGGCTTCACATCCTGCCTAGTTACATTAAGGTTGTTGAGTAATGAACTGACACTATTGCCACCTCTCCAAACTCTCATCCTTTCCACACAAGCAGGAATTTGCTCACACACAGAAGGTCTGAGGTTACCTGGACTCCTACTCTTCCAAAGCAGGTTGAAAACAAGACCTTACATTATCCACATCTCCATCTGCTGAAGGGTTTAACCTCTCAGACACTCCAGCTCCTACTTACAGTTCAGTGTCTACAATGACATCTGGCTTCTCCAGCGTTTGTCGTCTCCTCTGGATGGCATCCACAATCTTTTTCCTGGGGCCCAGTGGGATATTGATGCTCTTCAGGTCATTGTCCGAACACAGCATGAGGGCTTCCAAGTCAATCTTTTCCTTCTTCAGGATGGAGATGAACTCAAACATGTGCAGGGAAGCCAGAAAAGTTTCCAAGGGGCTGGTGTCCGGTTCATCGTCATCGTCCAAGCCCAGCTCCACCTCATCCCAGGGCAGCTCCTCCGCGTTCCTGTCCTGCAGGCTGTTGGCACTGCCAATGCTGTCGTTGAGGCTTGGCGAGCGCTGCAGGCGGCTCCGCAGTCTGACCCCCATCCCGTCGGCGCCGTCCTCCCCCGGCGCGGCCCCGTCCTCACGGCCGATCCCGAACAGCCCGCTGCTGACGTAGTTGCGCCGGAACACCATGGTGCCCAGCCCGGGCCGGTTGAACAGGGAGTCGTGTCCGGAGTCGGTGCTGACCTCCGAGTGGGCCGAGTCCATGTGCAAACCCGGGTCGCTTATGGCACGGGAGACAGTGTCGTCGTCCGCGAGGAACATGTCTCGGATGTTGCGGCGAGTCCACTCCTTGGGGCTGGCGTAGGTGCCCTGCTTCACAAACATGACGTCGTTGCCCAGCTGCAGACCAGACAGAGACCGCACGCTTTTCCTCCCGTCCTCGTAGATCTTGAATGTCCCGTCCACCTGCTTCTTCTTCTCTAATTTCTTTTGTATTTTCGTCTTCCCCTTGGCTGTGCCATGGATGGTGGCTTGTGAGTATGGCAAGGAGGTCACCATAGACATGTGCTGGAACTTCTTGCTTAAGGTGCTGCTTGAATAGCTGGAAAAGCTCATGGTATCCGAATTATCCGACATCTCCTTTCTGTACCGTTTCTCCATCCTTTCGTGGTGCTTCTTCTGCAGCTTCACGCAGTCCTTAATCCTCCTCTCTGCATCCCGAAAGGCCTTGTCCTTCAGTTTGCTCACCAGCTTGGGGTTGAGGCTGCTCTGCTTGGCAGCAATGGAGTCCAGGTACCGCACACACTCCATGTGCCCCTTCATGGCTGCCATGTCCAGGGGGGTGTGGTAGTCATTGTCCAGGCACCAGATGTTGGCCCCAAAGGAGATGAGGAAGGAGAGGCAGTTCAGGTGGCCGTTGGCTGCTGCCAGGTGGAGGGGAGTGTTCCCCCAGATGTCACATTTGTCTGGATCACCTCTAGGCAGCAAGAAAAACAACTGGTTAGCATGCAGGGATTGGTGACAGACTCCACTGAGATATTCCCAGCTGTGCAGCCTCATGAACTGTTAAGTCCTTGAAATATCAAGCTCTGTACCTCTGATTCCTGCAATTTAATTTTAAAGGGGTCTTCTGGAGGGGTGTACTACTTATGTGGAATCACGTGCCCCACATGCAAGTCTGTGGCAATGTGACTTGAATTTAGGTCTCAAGAAAAATGTGTTCCCACATCAAACCAACTTCTGGAGAAAGGCAAGCCAGGTTCTGAATAGCCCAGAACTGAGATACGGGTCTGATTCCCGTTCAGACCTTAAGCTTCTTATAAAATTTTGAATCTCAAATATCCCATTAAATTCTAGTCAGATTCTGCCTTCAGATCTTGGCTTCATTCACACTTTCTCGGGGGGCATGCCAGAATGCCTCTCTGTGTGCCACATCCTGGGTTGGACACCTTGGGATCCCACCATGGAACACCCATCCTCAGCAATGGTTCTGAAGCCCCCAGCTGCTTGGGGTACCTTCCCATGCACCTGTTCCCTGGCACCTGGGGAAATCTGTGGCACAAAGGAGAGAATAAGAGTGACTTTGCTGTCATTGGCCTTGTCACTGGGGTTCTGTGGAGGATTTTGCTGTACTGTGCTTGGTCTCGATAGCACAGCTGGAAGCACTTTGGTATTAGCACATCCTGAGAATCCAGTTTCAGAGAAACTGGAGATTAGGTTTCTGCACTCCTCAAGAGCTGGATGCTGCCAGTGGCATCTCCATCCACACCATGTCAGCCCCTGCACCAGCAAGCTGCTGCCAGGACACAACTCCTTGCCTGCATCTCCTGCCTCCTGTGCCAGGACAAACACAAACCTGGGATTCAAGGGAATATTCTGTCCTCCTCACATTCCTCTTTATTTGTGCTCAGGTGAAATGAGAGAGTTCACACCCTTGCTGGCACCAGCCCTCTCCTGAGTGTGTGTGCTAATGAGATTCAGCCAGCAGCAGTATCTGTCAACAGGGCACTCTCCCTCCATGCACATGGATATGGCAAAGCCTTTTATTAAGGCTGGGTAGCTCCACCACCCTCAGGAGCAACTCCTCGTGGGCAGCAGGGCTCTGGCAGAGCTCTGGCTCAGCACAGCTCCTGCCTGTTCCCACACCACCCTTTCAGTGAGCTCCAGAGGAACCCAGCACTGTTCCTCCTCCACAGACCTCATCTCCAGTCCATGGTGACACCAGGAGTGCAGAAAGCAAATCCTAGAATACAGGCAGCTGAAAGTGACCCATCAAAGATCATCAGGTCCAACTACTTAAATGCACACTTGAGACCTTCAGCAAGGGTTACTTAATTCATTGCTGCTTTAGGGTCTGTGTTGACAATAGCTGGGAGCAGCAGAGCCCAGAACCCTATCCCAAATCCCATGTGCTCTGAGCTATGGCTTGTCTGGCTTCAAAGAATCCAAAAACTTCTCCAGGGAAAGAGCAGGAGATCACAAGAACAGGGGGATTTCTTTTCCCTGCTGCTTTGCACCTTCATCACTTTGTGCCAATGCACAAACCCCAGAAGCCTCAACCAGCACATTCATCCCCACACAGAGACCCCACTGCCTGCTTGGAAAACTGTCCAAGGGGCAGCCAAGACAGAGGGCAACTGCCCAGTCAGTGTAATGCCAAGTTTGGAATCCTCAGGCTTTAAAGAAGCAATAAAGCCTGTCCAGAGGTTGAGCTGGAGATTATTTGCACCCAGAGCATGAACTTCATAACTTCACTCCCTGAAAGCTGCTATGAGGTGCACTCAGGTTTTTCTGTGGGAGCATGAACAGCAACTCCATCATAAACATGTTTTCACTAAATTTACAGAAACATAGTAAGTACAACCTTGAGCTCATTGGCAAATTCAGTAAGTTAATCAAAAGGTCTGAAACTCTGTAAGGCCAAATAAACCAAACAAACACTTTATGACTTCTGAGCCAGAGACTTTGATATCTCTCATAGAAGGAGAAAAAGACTTCAAAAGTGGATGATGAGGAGAGGGAAGGCAGATCACAGGGCTGAAGTGCCATGAAGCCAAGAGAAGGAGAGAAGGGACCTGGGAATGCCGAGTTTCCAGGAGCAGTAACTCCCCAGCCCTTGCCTCTACCCTCGTAGTGACATGTCCAGGCTGGGAAATGCATGGGGAGGATAAATATTTGATGAATTGCAAGAGAGGAGTAAATTATTGATGGAGCTGGATTTAAAGAGCCAGTGAACCTGTTCCACATGGAACTGCTGGTGCTGCTGTCAAGATTCCAGTGCGTGAAGGGCTGTTGGTTTGTTTTGTGTGCTCTGAAAGGGCACTTTGTGTGCCTGGCATGTGTGGGCAGGTCAGCTGGGGCACCCTGAGGGTCCCAGTGTGTATGTGGAATCATGATGTAGACAGAGACTGAGAACTGGAGTCACTGGAAAGAGTCTTGCTCCCTAAACCAAGTGTGTGAGTGCTCAATCCATCAAGTACCTTTGGAGCCTGTTCTCAGGTCTGTCTGGTTCAGGGGGTAGAGGGCAAAGCCAGGGAGGTCTTGGGGGTTTCATATGTGAAGATCTCCTTTCCTCAGCAAGTGAGGGGAAAGAGCGTCAAAACCAGCTTTCTCTGGTCATTTCCACTGTCTAGAAACAAGAGTATTAGAGCAAAATTAGGTATCTCAGGCCCTCTGCCCTATAAATGTCTGCCGCAGGCACTAAAAATGCATCCGAAGGAAAGAAGAACGGTGACTTGCAAAGTAGAGATGTTTGATTCAACTCAGATAATAAACATGAGGTCCTCCCCCTGGCAGGTGTCTGTCTGAGCAGAACTTCACCTCCGGGGTGCTGCACATGAGGAGATGCTGACTGCAGGGTCCACTAAGCGGTAACACATTTTAATAACAGGTGTAAAGTGCAGCACTTCTCAGCTTCAAAGCATTTTTGAGCACTCAGTCAACTCCTGTAATAATCATTATTAAAACACTGTTAATTGGGCCCCTTAGGTGGACGTGTGCATCTCTTGAGTCACTGTGTTTGCACCATGACATGCATGCTCACTCCCTTCCTGCTGGTTTTTCCCCTCTGCTTCTCCCGTAGGATCCCAATTAGCTGGGAAATCCAGTGGCACTTACATATGTTCTTCCCTGGCTGCATGTGTGAAGTTCCTCCAATAGCAAAGGGCTGGCTCATCTTTGGCTCATGGACTTGTGTGAGGAATCAAGCTCTCAGAGCAGGAGCCAACGGGGTGCAGAGTGTCTCTGCTCCCATTAAATGGTTTTGGATAGAGGAAGAATGAAAAAAAAATAATTTATGGCTTGAGGAACAATCCTCACTACCTTGAGCATAGTCAGTCAGGGCAATGACCCAAGAAAAGCCTAGAAAAGAGCAGAAAAGATGAGGGTTTGGGCTCAGAGCAGAGCTTTGGGTCCTGTATACCAAGTTTTCCCCAGGTGGTGGTAGCCCAAGGATTCAGCTGTCCTCCAGGTTCAAATCCCCCAAAATAAGCAGAGATGCTGTAGATGAGGGTCACGCCAGGGCTCTCTGCCTCTTGTCCCAGCAGAAAGCTGGGCTGGCAGTTCCTGTGCCAGGTGACTGTTCATGCTGGGGCAGTGCCCGGGGCCATGTCTCCTGGTTCAGCACCTGGCCGTGCCCAGGGCTCACCCTCATTCCCAGCAGACAGCTCAGGTGCCGGAAGCCACGAAGCTGCAACAGGGCCCCGCCCTGCTCCTTCACCTTCCCGGCAGGTCGTCACCCAGGGAAGGTCCCCACCAACACGGCCTGGCTCCCACGTGGCCTCCAGCCCTGTGGCTGCAGAGGATGCACATCACCTTCACGTGCCTTGGCTGCAACCTCCGCTGCAGCCCTGCCTCGGCTGGGGTGACGTGATGCCCTCGAGCAGCCTGGCTGATGTCAGGAGCCACTGCCACCCCCAAACCATGGCTGAGCCGCTTGTCCCCTCTGCCGCTGCCATCCAAAGTATCTGTGCCCCCTGTTTTTGTAAAAAAGGGAAAAGGAGGACCAGCTCTGCTGGGTGACAAAGCTGAGCGAGGACCTGCAGATACAGCCTCACTTCTCCTGCTGTCTGCTCTAAGGAAGTCCTGGCTGATCCCAGCCCAGGCCCCCAGACCTGCCTATAACTGGAGCTGGACTGGTGCCTGCCACTGCCACAGCAGTGCCTAATGAACCACACTGAAGAATTACTGTGTCTGAAAAGCTGCAATGCTAAATGCCAGCTTGCCTGCTTCTTCCCAGCCATCACGTTAATTGAGTTTGTTTTCCTCACTGGAGCCCAGCCAGGAGGAAGAAAAAGGCTTTTTGTGTGGCAAACGAGGATGAGGCACTGCTGATCTTTCCATCCCAAACCCTCTCTCCATCCGTTGCAAAGGGGGCACAGAGGCACAGACACATCACCAGCTGGTGAGGGCAGTGCAATAACCCTGCTGCATTACACCTTCCTGTGGGTTGGGGCAACAAGCTTCCCTCAAGGATCTACCAAAGGATTTCTTTCCCCTTTCTTTCTGTGCCTGACACCACAATCTGCTGAACACATATGGATGAGGCTCCTTCACTGATGACAGAGCCCAGATGTGTCCATCAGCCTGGCACTGCCATTAGAGCCATCATTTTGGACCCCATGAGCCCCCTCCCACAGCCCTGCTCTCTCAGGGTTCCTCTGGCCACCCTCACTAGGGCATTTCATAACAGCCTGGCCCTAGCACTCAATGTCCCAGCTTGTTTGGGCACTGGTGCCACTGCCCAGCACTGGCAAGGAGATTTTGGTGTTTCCTTCTGCCCCAGGACTCGCCCATCATCTTGTGCTTTGACATCCCCATGCAACCCAGAGGGAGGCTCACCAGCCCCCTCAGACCCTGAAGATGCCTCCCCCCCAATCCCTGCATGGAGCCAGCCCAGCCCCAAAGCCTCTACTCCCCCAGATGCTGCTTCATGCCATAGTCCCACACTCCCCTGTCTCATAGTGCAGGGCTTTCTGAACAAAACCAGGAATATTTTGGCAGCAGAGGCCAGAGAGCCATTCCCTGACATTTTGGGATACTTCCAAATGCTCAGGGGTCCTCCCCCTTGCCTCACAGTGGTTATAGTGCAGGTGTAATAGTAACAATATGTGACACAGCATTAGGTTTCATCTCTGAACAAGGCTTAAATACTGTGGCACATCATCCTGGGCACTGGCAGAAAATTACATGGTCTGCCCTCAGGCTCTCCTGGGTCTTGCACAATTCCACCTCTCTGGCACCCTTGTCCCCAGGCTGGGGCTTTCCTGCCTCTCACAGACCCAAAGCCAGCTCCAAGGAGCAGGGGTGTGCCAGCCTCCATGCCAAACATTTTGCTGGCCCCTCTGTGGCCCTGGCCAAGGATCTGACACATGGAGATGAATGTGGGAATGCAAACACATCCTGCAGTCCCACAGCCACACACCTTGCTTCACCATCCATCATGTAAAGGGCACTGGGCTTTTGCCAAGCTATTTTCCTTGTCAGGAACAAATGTATATTAGGTTGTTAATTAAACAGCAGCCAAGTTGCACTCGAACACGATTTGAGCTCACAAGGACCTTTTAATCCAATGTGAGTTTATGAAAGCAGCCTTGGGTTTTGTGGAGAGGCAGAAGCTGCTGGTTTGGATGGAGTTGGCACAGCAGGCAGTGGTGCTGCAGGGTGCCTGTGATGGAGATGAGCAATGTGAGGGCATACAGTGATACAAAGAGATATAAAGTCAGTCCAAAAGGCTTTGCCTTTATGGAGGGGCATCCACCTCTTGGGCCTTCCAGATTGACTTTTTGGCCATGAAAGAGTCTTTGGAACCATTTTTAACACCAGGGTCTCATCCCCTGAGCATTCCTCCCATGTCTCTCTGGCCCTAGGCAGCAATTCCTGTCCTGACAGGAGCTCTGGGCAGGTTTCTGCTGGGCACAGTCTTTCCTGGGAGGTACACAGGGAGTCACAGAGCCCCACCCAGGGAAGCATCACAGGGCTCTCAACCCAGGACCACCTCAGGATGCTCCACTCAGAGCAGTCTTGCTATCTCCCTTCCAGACTCAGAAATAATGTTTTCCTGAACACACTCCTACTGCATCAAGTGCTCAAGGACTTCTCAAAGCCACCCTGTACACAGCCTTCAGATCAGGATCTGAAAGGAAATGATTTACAATGAAAGGACAACAATGGCTGGAGGAGCTCTGCCTGTTAGCACAGCAGAGGTACTGGCTGAATGTTTTGCACAGGCAAACCAGAGTATCAGGAGGTGGCAAGAGCACAGAACAGGTGCAGTGGAGATGTGGCTGGGCAGGTACAAGAGCTGCTAACACAGCCCAGGGTGGACAAAAAATCCCTGCGTGGGAGCTGACAGGCCCACCAAGCCCAACGTGGAGAAGTGAAGCCCTTCCAAGGAGGTGTGATGTCCACACAGGCTGCTGACCTCAGTACCATCCCTCAATATTAGAAATACATAAATCAAAATCAGCACCACCAATCTCCCAACACAAGGCAGAAGCCATTCCAGCTTGGATGGCTTTAGATTAAGTGCTCAGAAGAGCTGTTGGAGCAGAAGGAAGCACTGGGATGTGTCCTTGGGGGTTAGTAAGAACTGGAGAGTCACAGACTGCCCCAGAGGGAACTGGGAATGGCAGATTTTGCTTTAGCACAGACCTTGTGTGGTTCCCCCAAAACCAAGGTGTAAATCCCTCCAGTCTGACAAGTCCCCTCAATCCCACTCCCACCTCTCCACCACATCCACACTTAGGGAGCCACAAACTCCCTAAATGCAGCCCAGGGTGAGGTACAGAGAGACAGACCAGTGTGGAGCAGGCCCTCCTGAGGAGGAGACAGGGCTTAAATAAATCTGCTCTTGGAAAACCTGAATTTCCCAGGCTCCAAGTGTATACAACAAGCTGCCCAGGGGTCACAGACTGAGACCTTGCTTTGGGTTGAACAGACAAGTGCCACCCACTGCCAGCTGGCACTGCACACATCCCTCTGCAGGCGTTCTTGGGCAGAGGGAGCAGTTATTTTCTCTGCCCCCTCACTCAAAAGGGCTTTTTTTCGTGTGAGCAACACAATGTGTTTATCTTTACAGCACCTTAAAAGATCACAAAGCACTTGGAAAGGGGAACTCATCCCTACCCAGGGCGCTGCAAGCAGGAGCACTTATAGGGTCAGAGGAGCTGGGAGAACACAGAGCAGTTTATCAGGAGTGTTGCATTAGATTCAAAGTCCCACAAGCAAAGAAAAGTAACAGCAGGGAGGACAGGAATAGGGGGGTCTTATGGACAGAAGCCAGAATTTTTTGGGGCACGCTGACCTGCAAACCGGGAAGGGGGAAGAAGGGGGTCCCAGCTGGTCTGTTCTGCAGACCAGCCCCTGTAGCCAACACTCACCCTCTGCTGACGATGAGGCGCAGAGCGTCCAGGTTGCCGTGGTAGGCGGCCCAGAGGGTCGGGGTCATGCCATCCTCATCCGGCGAGTTCAGGTCCTTCTTGGTGGCCTCCTTCAGCAGGTCCAGGTAGCCGTCCCGGGCGGCCCGGTGGTACTGGTCATTCATGGTGCCAAGGGGTGCCCGGGCCAGCGCATGGGTGCCCGGGGAGCCCGGAGCATGGGCACGGCCCTGGGGCGGGGGGAGCTGCCGGGAGGGCCCCGCTGGGCTCGCACAGCTCCGTCTTCCAGGCGGGACACCTGAGAAGTCCCTGCCGGGGAGGCAGGAGCCGTTCCAAGCCCAGCCAGCCGGGCTCCACAGCGCTTCCCCTGGGTCCTAAGCATCCTCCGAGCCCGGCGCCTCCTTGTGACACGGAATCGGCTCCACAGGGCATTGAAAGGTCCCATTGAGCAGCATCGCTCTGCTGGGCTCGGCGCGGGGTCACAGAGCAACAATTCACCGGGTTTAACGTGTTCCCAAAGCAGAGCGGGCTGTCGGAAAGGCCGCTGGGTTGTTTCCTGCCCAATACGCCCCTTTTCCATCGCTACCCCGTCTCCAGCAAGGGGCAGCAGGAGCCAGAGGAGGAGCAGGAGTGGGGCAGGGGCCACAAGCCCCCAGGGCTCCACTCGCAGCCCTGTCAGAGCTGGGACCTGGATGGATGGATGGATGGATGGATGGATGGATGGATGGATGGATGGATGGATGGATGGATGGATAATCCTGCTCTGCGTGGAGTTGGCTGAGGGTAGTTTGGCGACTGATTTCAAAGTAATACCAGGATGATCCAGCTCAGTCTTCCTCACTTAAAAAAACTGCCCACATTTATTAATTAATTTATTTATAGCTCTCCCTAGTGTCACTAGGAAGACAACAGCAGACCCAGTCACCATCCCTGTCCCCCATCTACCCTGCCTATACCCACAGAATTCTGCTTTCCAAGGAATTGCACAGCAAACTGCACAACGGGAATCTGAAAAACCAAGGAAACTCATAAGGGCTGGAAGCATTCCCTTCCTCACCTCTTTTCCCTCTCTGGAGACTAAAAAAAACCCAAAACCCTGTGTGTAACTGTGATGTGCAGGGGCTGCAGTGTCGGGGCTCTGGTGTCTTTAATGCTGACACAGAATTCCCGGCTGTGTGAGCCCCTGGGGGAGCTGGACAGCCCCAGGCAGTGTCTCCAGCACAGCATTCCCGGTTCCTGGGCACCCTCTGCTGTCGGAAAGGGAGAGCCAAGGCTGGATGTTGACCAGAGCACGAAGCTTTGTGTCCCAGTGCATTACACCCAAGGGGGAGTCGGTGGCGGGGGATTGTGTCCCCTGGGACATGCTGACGTGGAGGAGGAATTTCCTGCTTCTCTCTAGTTCATTTTAGCTGCAATGTCCTGACTCTGGGAATGGAGATCTCCAGGTTCAGACTCTGTGTGTGTCACCTGGGACAGGCACAGGGTTTGGAGAGGGTGAACACAGAGCCATCAAATGGGTGAGAAATGCAAGGAAAGTGGAAAAATAGAGAAAGACTGTAAGATAGCATGAGTGGGGCTGGGAAGGCAATGAGCAGAGAGGAACTAAAACAGTGAGAAAGGCAGCTTATTTTTGTAAGGAAAAAAAAAAAAACCACCCCAAGCCAGGAGGGTGGCCCTAAAAGCAGTGCCAGGTGCACCCACGCAAACTGCAGTGATTCATCCCTGGGTGACTGACACGGCCCGGGGACACCTGGAAGTGCATCAGAGCCAGGGTCTTGCTCCCTGCAGGGTTTGCTTACCTCAACAGGTTCGTTTGCACCAGCTCAGCCTCCCTGGGCGAGTCCTGATGGGATGCAGTAGCCACTGAGGTTTCTGTTGCTAGGATCCTGTAGGTGAAAAGCAGCACAGTAACGTCTGCAATTCATTACTGACGTTATTTAATGATTCTTGTATTGTTACTAATTAAATTTGTTGGCCATGCGGTGGCTGCCGGGGGGCCTGGGAGCATTGCCCGAGGCAGTGAACACTCTTTCCTCTATTGCTGGCTGGTAAGGACAAAAGAGGCAGGGAAAACCAGCGCGTTTAGCCCGAGGGTCCTCTGAACCTCTGACCCCTGCAAAACATCATTGTCAGCTCGGATTTCCTTCTGGGAGGCCTGGGCTTCCCCCGGGGAAGGCTGAGGAGATTGCAACCACTCACCCCAAGAGGAATCCCTAAGGCTCAGCAGGGGCCCGGCAGAGCTGGTGCAGCACAGGAGGGACACACGGGGCTCTCCCTGGGCTGTACAGGGGATCCTGAGCTCTCCTTCCCCATCCCAAACAATCCAGTTTGGTGCCGTCCCTGCAGTGCACCAAGAAAGACACAAGCGGGCAGGAATGGGACTGAGAGAGCACACAGCAGAGGGCCCCAGCTCTGTGCTTGCCCTGAAGGGGGAAACACAGCAGAGACATCACCAAAAGAGGCATTTCAGGGACTAAAACTTGTCACATCCACCCAGAACTGCCCTATAGGTCCCCCACAAAACATAGCTGGGTGAAAGGGACCTTGAGCAGAAACTGTCCCCTTACCAGACATTTAAAACATATTTGCCCTGTGACTTGTGACATGGTTACTCATCAGAAGGAGAGGAGTTAAGGTCCTGAGGTCCAGAGAAAGGTGATCCCACTCTGAAAAATCAAAGGCAGTGCGTCAGCAAAGGAGAACAAAAATTCCGGTCCCTAAATCCTGACCTTCTCTAGTGCTAAGTCTTCCTGTTGATGACACCATGGGTGGGAAAGGATTGAGTTACCCGTGGCACTGAACAGGTACAAATGCAAATTTCTTCCTTTTCCTCAAGAGCCTTCGAGGCATAGAGTGGACTGATTTGAATGTCACAGGGTGGGGCACAGTATTTATTGTGCTCCAGTAAGCAGAAAGCCAAGCACAAAATCATGGCCAAAGATAAGTTCATCACCTAAACCATCTCCTTTCAAGGGAAGAGACCTCATGCAGGTAGGGAGATTGATTTGGTGGGGTGGCCATGACCCTGTGACTGAGCAGTCCGTGCCATGTTTAGCAGTGTTGTCAACTCCTGCTCTTGCTGGGTAAATAACCCTTATCTCCTCATCTCTTTCCAGCTTCCCCAAAATCAGCTATTGCACAAAATGGATCACGTGAGTTTCTCTGAGAAGCCCACAAAGCCCTGCTGTCAGCTCCAGACATGGTATAAATTACAGAGACGTCCTAACAGGTATAAAGTCTTCAACTGACCAAGCCGCAGCAATAGGGAAACTTCTCAGCCTGGCAGGAGCAGAGATTTTGGATCCCAGGCAGCGAAACAGGTTGGTGAAATGGCTTCGTTTGGATGGTTAATTCATTTTGTTTCAGGCTTTTCACTGAGAATCAATGAAATGCCAAACTTGGCACGGGCAAGGGGCTTTAGAGGGTGTGACAACTCAGGTAGTTCACACCCTTCCTGCAGGAACTACTACAAATTATGATGTGATGGTCCAAAAAATCCTGGGGGTTTCTTACCTTTCACTGGCCTGATCTTCAGCAAGGAAGTATAACAATTTCTCAGAATGTTTACTGTTTGACATTTAGAATTAAAACCACACTGGCTGTTTGCCCCAGGATATTTGATCTTGTGAGTGATTTTGGTGCTTTTCCAAATCTTGCATCAGTAAACACATAAATGTTGTGTGACCAATTAGACACACTTCATTAAACTGACCTGGAATCTCCCTGAGCAAGAGCATCTTAAGTAAAAAAAGCCTTCAGGGGAACCAGGAAAGGAAAGTTTGAAAATGAGCTCTTGCACTCCCTGTCTCAGCCTTCCCTGTTCCTGTGATGATATATCCTGTCCTCCTCATCACGTGTCCTGCTTTGGCCCAGTCCTGGGCTGTTCCAAATCCACCTCTCACTCATGGGCCTCTCTTCCCACCAGGACTGACCCTCAGGCAGAGCCTTGGTTGAACCATGACTGAGGAGCCCGGGCAGAAGGACAGCGAGCTCGGCCACCCCCCCTGCAGCATGGGCTGCGGACACAAGGACGACAAAGCCAGCCTGGCCTCGAGCCAGACAGCACCTTTCAGCCACCAGCCCCCCTCCACTCCTGCCTCCAAGGAGGTGTGGAAGAAGGGAGGGCGCATGTTCTCCATCCTGCTGGCCGTGCACCTGGCCCTGCTGGCCTGCACGCTGGTGAGCAGCGGGGCCTTTGAGAAGATCGCCGTGCACGACTACGACGTCTTCTTCCTGCTGACGGTCATGATGCTGGTTGTCATCATCTGGATCATCTTCTACCTCGCCGGCACCTCCCGCTGCCCCGGTGCCATCCTGGGCAAGGACTCCCACGCTGGGCCCATCTGGCTGAGAGGTAGGTGCTGGGTGGGAGGGACAGTTCATGGGAGCATCAGTTATTACAAGGGAAGCAGCAAAGAACTGGGCACAGCCTCTTCCTGCTGGTGGACCAGGGCATGGCAGTGTGCCCTGCTTCAGGTCAGCTCTGGTCCCTGCACTGCATTCACTGCCAGGTCTCCCTGAATCCACAGAGGCTCTTGATAACTTACACCAGTGTGTCTCCCGCTGCTTTTGCAAGAGCTGTTAGCCCCAGCATGCCAGGCTGATTTAAAATGACTTCCAGCCAAAATTATTGTATGATTCTGTTGCTGCCAAGATAATTTGGGTGCTGGGAGAGGAAATACAGCATTAGAAGCAAAGCCTCTTCATGATGACGTTTCCTCATCTTCCTCTCATCCATCTGCATTGGCCCATGTGTGCACACGTCTGTCCAACCACAGATATTCTTGTTCCCCAACAGGAGGCCTGATCCTATTTGCCATTTTCAGCCTTGTCATGGATGTGTTCAAAATAGGATATTACTCGAGCTTCTACAGCTGCCTGTCTGCAATCAAAATCATCTACCCCATTGTGCAGGCAATATTTGTGGTTGTCCAGGTAAGATGGTTGTGCTCTGTCTTGGGGAGTGATAGAGACACAGGAACCAGTGGAAGAACTTCTGATCTCTTGTATTTAGTTCAACTGCCCCCACAGCAAATGCAAGGGCTTAACTCAGCCCCCACCCAGCCCACATCTTCTCCCTCCAACCACGACAGTTTCCATCTATGGCAGCTCAGCTCGCTCTAAGGCAGTGATTTAAATTTGTTACCATCCCATGACATTTTTGTCACAAACTCTGAGCAGCCCCCAGGCAGCCAGGCCTCCTTTCCCAGCCTCTAAGGCAGGGGCTGTCTTGCAGTTTGAGGACTCCTTGCTTGGGGACAAAGCCAAGGAGGGAAGAGACCAGAGACGGACAAGGAGTGGCCATGGCCAGAGCAATGGCAGTGGGAGCAAGGAAAGAACATCCAGCAGAGGGCCAGCACTATGAACTAGGCTGAGCCCAGATGGACCCATGCAAAAGAACTCCAGCTTGCTCTCTGCTCTGCAGGGAGATCCCTCCTTCAGAGGGATGTGCTTTGCTTCCTTGTTTTGCAAGAAATAACTTTTTTCTTTCCCCTGCAGACATATTTCCTATGGGTCTCTGCCAAAGACTGCATCCATGTGCACCTGAATGTTACCAGGTGAGCACTGCTGCTCCTTGAGTCCCACTGGCCCAGCACACCTGGGCCCCCACGAGCACTCTGTGCTGCCTCACACAGCTAAAATGTACCCAGGGGATAATCCCTTAATGCTGTCCAAAACTAAACCTGCTCAATCTCCAGCTAAACTTAGATCCCTGCTCAAGTAGCTGTGGTTAATGACCTGTGGATCTATCAGGGTTGGGGTTCAATTCAAGAATACAAGCATTACTCAAAGCAGATAGTATTAAATAAATAATTATCATTAAATAATGATTCATAGTTGACTTTTTCTTCCCTGAGGAAGATAACTATGCAGTGGGCAAGCCTCAGGCTAAAATAAGATCTTGTCCACTTTTGCAAGGCTGGATCTACTGGAGACCAATGCAGATCTATTCTCACTATCGAGAAGCTCTTTCTAAGCAACAATGGGAATCAAGCCTTGCTAATTCTCATTAGCATGGACTGAAAATAGGAAGTGAGTGAGGACAGCAAACAAAGGATCAAGATTTCTAGCCTGGGCCACTGAAGTCCTTGCACCACTTCAGGCAGATACCACAGTCCCTCTGAGCACAGCTGAACCATGGATGGAAGAAACACAGCCTGGAGCCACTGCTTCAGTGTCACAAACCTTCTCCTCCTCTTCCTGCAGGTGTGGCTTGATGCTAACACTGACTACAAACCTGGCAGTGTGGATGTCAGCAGTGACAGACGAGTCTGTCCACAAGGCACATTCAAAGCTGAAGAAAAACATGACAGAGGAAATCTTCAGGTGGCTCCTGAAAGGTAATCTGCCTCTTTGTGAAGCCATCTGATCATATAGATGATATCCCATCAGGTAGAAATTGTTCCCCTGCAAGTCAGATTTTATCCCTTTTCAGAAGGTCTGTTTAGAGCTAGATTTAGACATTTGTCAGGGCTGATTTGTTAAAAGCCAAGTTTGGATTTTAATTTCCTAACCTTTGTCAAAAAAGAGTCAGAGAGATGGAAGACTCTGTACAAATGGGATGGGATTGAAGAAGGGAAGGAAAAAAAAATATTTAACCTGACAGTTAACTTTTTAAGAAAGAAACTGGACACAAGAAAGTTGAGGGTGAAGCATCCTTGTTTTCAAAGTGGTCACATATTCTTTTGTTCTTTGTCTTGATTTTCACTGACCCCAAACATCCAGTTCTTCAGAGAGAAGTGTTGGGTCCTTGTTTTAATACCACAGCATCTGTCTCATTTTGTTTCAGTGGGAATGAGAACCAGCTCAGTTGAAGAATGCAATTGCAACAGCCAAATCTGCCAGATCTTCAAAAATGGCTACTTTTGGCTGTACCCCTTTAACATTGAGTACAGTCTCTTTGCCTCTGCCATGGTCTATGTCATGTGGAAGAACGTTGGACGTTTCATAGACCACCACTCCCACCACATTCAGCGCCTGAAGTTCAGGCTCTTCCGAAGGACCTTCTTTGTAGGCATCATGTTGGGCCTCATCATCCTCGTGAGTGGTTTGGGAGTCCTCATCCTGTACGAGGTGCAGGTAAATTCCAGCACTGAATCCAGCAAGAAGAGCCAAGCACTCACCATGTACTACATCTTCAACATTGTTTGTCTGAGCCTGATGTCTCTTGTCTGCATCGGCGGCTCCGTCATCTACCGGTTTGACAAGAGGGACATGGACCGGCACAAGAACCCCACCAGGACCCTGGACGTGGCCCTGCTGATGGGGGCAGCCCTGGGGCAATATGCCATTTCCTACTACTCCATTGTGGCCATTGTGGCCAGCACTCCAAGGGACACTATTAGTGCCCTCAACCTCACCTACGCCCTCCTCATGATCGCCCAGCACACTTTCCAGAACGTTTTTGTCATCGAGGGGCTCCACCGGCAGCCCCCCAAGGAGGACCACAAACATGAGTCCCACCAGAAGGATCTCTATGGGCTCACCTTTGTCAACATCAACGCGGTGTCCCTGCGGGTCCCCGACACTGCCAGTGCCCTGGCTGCCAGCACGGCCCCTGG
>VWZU01016428.1:797776-840233 GCA_013397095.1 Sterrhoptilus dennistouni | reverse complement strand
ATTCCCTTGTCTCCTAAAAAAAATCCCAGCAACTGCCCTGAAGTTAAGACATTTCAGGCTACATCAACAGACTTATCACCAGAATATCAGAGACAAGAGGGGGGTGCAAGAGAACAATCAGTTTCAGTATTCAGTATTTTTATTGTGTATTAGTGGATGTGCGGGATAGCTTATTAAAAGCAATAAATTAAATTAAACCATTCCCTTCACCCCCCAAGAAAGGATGTAAAGTCACAAATATCTGGGTTGAAATCTGGATTTTCTTGAGAAATGGCAGCACATCTGTTCTCGAAACCCATGGCCTAGGAGGTTGCTCCTTTACTGGGCAGCTGTGGCTGCAGGTCCCTGATGTACCACACACCTTTCTGACTGCAGGGCTGTTCTCCCCTTTCCTCCCACAGCTCTGGATCATGCCAGCGTTCGGTGCCCGGCCCCAGTTTGACAATGACACGGAACTGAACTTCTATGGTGACTCCATGTGGCCGGCCATCGTGGACATTTGCCTGCCCTTTGGGATCTTCTACCGAATGCACGCTGTGGCCAGTTTGCTGGAGGTCTACATCATGTCCTAAATAGCTCCCTCGCAAGGAAGATGAGATCCTCCTCAAGCAATCCACCCTCTTCCTACCCCAGGGCTGGGAAACTGCCCAGATGTTCCCAGGGATCTCCAGCACTGCCTGAATCTTGTCCTCTTGCAGTGTTGGGGTGTTTATGAACTGTCAGTGAAGATCATCCAAACATAGTCCAGATTTTATTTTTGCTACTTGTGTGTGGATGTGCCCGTGTGTGTCTGAAGTTCTTAAAGCTTAAAAGAGAACTGATGAAAAAAAAAGGAAGGTATCTAGGGTGGGGTCACGGTGATTACCCTTGGTTCGTGCAGAGACTCACCTTCCTTGTAAAGCCTGTTCACTCCATGCCTCTGATGGACTTTCCAGAGTGTTCTCAGCACCCTTGGGCAGTCAGAGCCTCCCTGCACACAGAAAGATGGAGGTTGCAAGGGGCTGACACAAGCCTGGAAGGACAGAAAGGGAAACCACTTCACCTCCTGGTACGGCCAGTCAGAAATCACTTCCCTGCAGAGATGTGAAAAACAAACTGGTGACCACCAAAGGCTGTGGGAAATGTTTTAATTCTTCCTCTCTGTATTGCCCATGTGTATGGGCCCTCTCAACCCTTCCCTGTGCCAGCCCCTGCCTTCCACTCCAGGAAAGCATCACTGCAGCCTCCTCTTCCCCAGGAGGGAGAGCTGTGCGTGTGGTCCTGGGCTAGCTCTGATATGGGATTGTTCTAGCACTCTTTTTTCTCAGATTTCCTGAATCAGGGCTCAAGAATCATAAAAATGATGTGGGCAATACAGTCTGGGGGATAATAAAGAGATCTTTCTTTTTTCTTTTTTCTGTTTTTAAATACATAATGATTTTTTTAAAAATATATGAACATTTTTGTACACAAAGTTATTTATTGATTTTTACTGTAACTGAACTCCTGAAGGGACCCTATGACACAGAAATCAATGCAATGCTGTGGCCAGTTTGATCTCCAGTGCCCTGAAGGGATGCTGGTGCTGCACTCTCAAGCCTGTGTGTGCTTTGAGGCTTAGAGCACAGCCCTGCATCCAGATCCTAGGGCCCTGACTCAGGTTTCTGGGTGCCTGCAGCTCTCCATGAACCACTAAATGATTGAGGGGGCTTTCAGAGCAGGAGTCTTGGGCTGCAGGAGGTAGGAATGGGCCCCTCTGCTGTACCCAGCATCCAAGCAGAGCCTCAGACAGCACTCCCTGCCAGAACAGGAGGGTGCATGACAAACTGGCACAGCTGAGCTCTGTTTGCATCCTGAGAAATCAGGATTTAACTGTTCTAATAAAGGCTTTATTGTTCCATCAGGGTTTATCGTTCCAATAAAAAACACTGCAGAGGTGGCAGAAATCATCAAGCCTTTCCCCACGGACGTGTGCGCATCCACCAAAGAAAAAATAATAAATGGAAATCATGGTACTTGAAATGGAGTGATGCAATTTTCCACCCCACAGCCCAGGCTGACGTGTTTCCAACCACCTTCCCCTCCAAGCCCAGATCACCAAACCAGCAGGGACCAGTATCTCCAGCTGGTCTGATACCAGTGTTCCTGTCTGCCAGCAGGCTTTCTCTGAACTGGGTAGAACATGGGGGAACCCCCAATTTCCCCTGCCCTCAGAGGGCTGCACTGATCCAGCATCTCCAGTTGGGTAAAGCCTTTCCCTCACCAGCCGGGGAGTCTTTTTTCCAAGCCCAACTGACCCTGCAAAGGCCTGGTTCTGTTTTTTACCATTGATCTGGTAAAGATAAAATCTTTCTCTAGAAACCTTTCCTAAAACAAAAGCCTCATTATTCTGTGGCTCCTGCAGTTGAAATAAAGTCAGAAAAGAGACGCAAACGGTGCAGACGTCAGTCCTGCTTACGGCTCCACACATTGTTTGAGCTGAAGCTGCTGAGCACACACGGGCAGAAAACACTTTTAATCACCCAATCTGTTCCCAGGGGGAGCACTAGGTTTCCTCCTACATGCTCTTGCTGGTTCCTGCTCCCAGGTTCCCAGGAATGGGTGCACTGGGTCAAGCAGGCCACACTTTGAACTGCTCTTTTCTTCTCTTCTATTGTAGGGGCACTTCTGGGGCCAAATAGGTTCAGGATGGGTGTCAGGAGAACCCCCCAACAACTCCAACAGCTCTGATACAGACAACAATCCCAAATCAACCACTGCAGGGCGGTGGGTCACCTTGAGCCACAACCTTTATCCAACAGGACAACAGTTCTGTTGGATAAAACAAAATGCTCTGGGGATGGCAGAGGCTCCAGAAGGATCCCTGACTATCCTGAGGTATTTCCAGGCTGCACACACAGGGATGACAGGGGCTTCCAGCCAAGGACTGAATTCTGCTCTCCAGCCATAAATACATATCTTGGGAGAAGCAATAGATTGGGAAAGAGCTAATGAACCCCAGCTATATATAAAAAAAAAAAAAGGTATATAAATATAGGGAGGTATATATATAGCCAGAGGGAAGGTGAGCACAAATGCAAAAAAGAAAGAAAAAAAAAAAAAAAACACCAAAACAAAACAAAAAAAAAAACCAACTTCATGTAAACCCTCTTGTGTGCTCAGGGATACTAAAAGGTATCCGCTCATGTTCAGTTACTGTGCAAAGGGGCACACTCCAAGGCTGATGCAGAATCATCCAGACATTCCTGGGCAACTCCTTGGCACATCAGTCTCCCAGGTGTGTCACCCAAAGCCAGGCACACCCCTGCAGCAGGCCACATCCTAAGTGCACAAATCCATGCCTTTCCCTGGGATTCCCCTCTGGGAGGTGACACAGCTGACTGCTGCTGGCTGCTCCATCCCTGCCCCTTTCCCCTCAGACCTGAGAGGCAGCTCCTCACAACCCGGTTAAGGAGCAGGATTGTTGTGGTTTGAAAGCAAAACGAAGCAGAGGCTCCAAGTCAGAGACACAATTTAATAAGAAGAAAGGTAAAAAGGTAAAAATAAAATAAAATAAATGCAATAACACAAAGGATCACTGACAGAGTCAGAATACAACCTGAGCAGGATGGTGGAAGCAGTCCAGGTGAGGGGCTCTTCCTGAAGCAGTGATCCTGTAGAAAGGTCTGGGAGCTCTGCTCCTCTGGGAATCCAGTGGGTAGGTGCCCATTGCACTGTCCCACATACCAGCTTATATCCAGGTGAGAATGCTTGGCTCCTCCCCCTGGGCAGAGCATCTCACAATGGGGTGAGGAGTGTGAAGCGGGTCCTTGATGGCCCATTAACAGAGATAACCCCTGGAGGGAGTTACCTGTGACTCATGGGCCCAGGCGTTAATGGGCCATTAGCAGAAGACACCCCAAAGGCCATTAGCAGAAGAGGGAGGGGGCTTGGGAAAACACTAGCCCACCTGGTTTCAACAGTTCATGAAGATGGTGATAGAATAAATTCTTTGTGTACATCCTACACTGCAACCCAGGACAAGGATACATCTTCTTGATGGAGGGTTTGGTGGAAGGGGAGGACAGGGTACCCAAGTTACACAAAGGGATCACACTTGGCACTGTGTACACACATCCTCTCATCACATCCCTTCAGAAAAGCACTGCTGGCACCTCTGTCTTCTGTGCCTGGAAAGAGGGAAACTGAGGCAAGGGAGCTGGATGAGCAGAGAACAAGGCTGGGCCTCAAGGCCACCAGCAGCGTCTTGCTGACTGCTCCTGCCAGAGCATCCCTATGGAGCAGAGATTCATCAAGGGATGGGGAACCAGGAGAGAGATGTGCCTCAGGGTGACTCTTTAAATGGCAGTTGCTGCAAATGAAGATCTACAGGAAAGCAAAGGGCTGCCCTGGGGCACACCAGGTCCTGCCAGGGGCTTCCAGATTCACCCACTTTGGCATAAAATCCACCTTGGCCTTCCGGGGATTTGAGCACCTGCTGTACTGCAGGTTTGGTGGAACTCTGAACCCCACAAATAAAAATCACTGCCCAGGGGTTGGCAGGAGCTCAGCACTGGTTGAGCTTGGGAGCTCCATCCCAGGACTTGAGACACCTTGTGAGTGTCCAAAAGGTCTCAGTTCAGACCCTGGTCTGAGGGACACAGGGCCAGAGCCAGCAAGGGAGAGCAGAAAGAAGGGAAGAGATGAAGAGCAGGAGATGAGAAATCATTGCTCAGAAAAAGAGCCTGGAAGGCCATAGCCAGGTCAGGCCTGAAGTATCATCCCACCCCTACCTGGGTTTTGCATCCCCTCCTCTGCTTCTTAATCATCTGTTATTTGAGGGCGAGCTTTGTTTTATTAGGAAAAAACAAAACAAAACAAAACCACTTATCTGGGTGATTTGCTCTGAGGTGTGTCCGAGACGGGAGGAATCCAAGTTAATTATTATCTGTCAGTGTAGTAGATGGAAAGTGGATGGATTGAGAAGGTCACAAGGCTGGCCATGAGGGATGAGATTGCAGCACAGGGTGCCTGGGAGAGGTATTGACTCCAGCAGTGTGCTGAGACCCAGGCCAGGAGGTGGTGGCAGAGGAGACATTTCCCAGTGGTCCTTGGCAGTGAGAAGGAACTCAGTGCTGGCAGGAGGTCAACAGGACCTGTACCAAGAGTCAGCAGAGAAAATAGAGACACACTCACAAGTGGAGCCAGGCCATACCCCAGAACCCATCAGAGGGATGGAGGGATGGAGCTGGGCAGGGCAGCACAGCTCACCCTCACCCACACTGGATGGAGCTGCTCTTTGCAGTCACCCCAGAGGTCTCTCACTGTCAGCCCCAAGGAGACGTCACTGGAGCAGTTATCAGTGGCAAAGGAAGGGCGTGGACTGGCCGGGGAGATGTGAGGAGCCCGCGTTCCTCAGGTGGCCTTTGGGCAAACACACAGGCTGGGCTGGAGCTCCTTTCCCCGGGCTCTGTTTACAGATCAGCTGGGCCCGGCCGGGCTCTTATCACTGCTAAGTGCACAGATAGCACCATTAATAAGCACACTGCTGATAGCACAGGGGCAAACATCACTCCTAACGTTTACCAGCTTTCTGCTAACCTCTGAGTAAAGGCAGCTTCTCCAGGGCAGTGATTTCTGTGATCGATCCAGTGACTTGGGACTCACCTTCTTCTTTCCTGCCCCTCTCCTGCACACTTGCTTACTTAATGGCTTAGTTAAACTTGTGTCAATACATTCCAGTGAAACATTGCTCTTCTTCAAATCAAGGACCAAATAAGGAGGATTAACCCATCTCCCAAGGCTTTAAAACTCCTCTGGGTTCAATTTCAACTCCAAAGCCAAGCCAGGGCAAGCCAGGCTAGGAAGGATGCCTTGTCTTTGCCACACAGATGCCCAGTTGCATTGACAAAATTACCAAAGCACAGCGGGCACCAGCATTTTATTTCAGACCCATCTTTGAAGGAAAAACCTCAAATTTCAGCCAAACTTTAGGATACATTCGGACTCATGGCCTCCATTTCCCACTTCCGTATGGCCACCCCAATTTAGGACCATAGCACTGAAAAAGGGCGGGTTTGTTAATGTCTTGCAGAGAAATAGTTGGCTTTGGCCAACAAGGGGGCTACCAATGGCTCTTGGAGTATCCCAGTTCCCTGCTGATCTCTGGACCAGAGTCTAGAAAAGAGCCAGGCCCCTGACAGAGCTCAATTGTACTCAGGGGATCTCAAAACATGAAAGCAAGGAGCAAGGACATCCAGACAGGCTGGAGATGCTGATGCTTTGGGAGAAGGTAGAACAAATCCATCCATAGGTATTCATGAACCTGCCCAGACTAGAGCACCTGGGCTCCACCGCAGCAGTGCAAGGGGTTGGTCAGCCTTTAAACATGACCCTTCTGCTGGCAGGCATCAAACAATGGCTGCACCAGCACACACTGGGAATTCTCACCCAGGAGAAATGGGCCCCTTTCAGTCTTGTTTTCCATCCCTTTCGTCACATCCCCACACACGATAACCTGTGCTCCCCCACCCACTCCTGCCCCTAATCAGCTTCTTGGGAATTAGTTCATGGCTCTGAACTCCCAGTTCATGAGTTTGCCAGCTGTAAGGACCTCAGGGCTTGGGGGTTCATCCTGGGACACACAAATAAATCCTCTCCTTCCAAGGAGAGATCCATCCTCCCCGATGGACCCTCTAAATTCACCAACTCAGAAATGCTGAATCCCTTCCTGCCAGCCACAAAACTTGGGGCATGAGCTCACCACAGAGTCCCAAGCCAGAATCAGTTTGCCCTGCAAAAAGAGAGGGATTAAGAACAGCACAACCTGGACCTAAAGCATCGCTGACCACACATGGCCAAGAATGTGGGGCTAGCAAATGTGGGTCTCACTCTGAAGTCGGCATTAGTAGGTTGTAGTTATCACCTTCAAAAGCAGCACCTTTCTGCCAAAAGGGGCATCAAATTGGATCATTCCTGCACCAGTGCAGGGGTGGGCTGCAAGCTTTACCTTTTGGGTAAGATTTGTGCCCTGGATAAATGAAAAAAGAAATGCCACATGTGAGAAAAAAAAATAAATCTTGGGATCGACCTAAAAACAAGGGAGTGGGAAATTCAAGTGGATTTTGGCCAAGGTGGGTAAGCACTCCCAGCACAAGCCTGTGCCAGGAGATTAGCTCTACACCTGCCTGAGCCATGGCACAAATTAGTCACCACCGTTTGTGGTTTTACCAGTTGGCACATCATGAGCTGAGCCTGTTGGTGTGAGGCAACCCAGCAGGTGCATAAAGGAGCTGTTCCCCATTGGCTGCCCATGGCAGCTCTGAGAGCTTCCCACTGAGTAATTAATGTAATGACAATAATAGACACAAAGTAAACAAGGTGGAAAGAAAATAAATCAATGGGCTGGGAGCAAGAGGCTGCATTTAGTGAGGAGCAGCCCTGACGGCTCCTGTCTGCACCTTGGCCTGCCAGAGTCTCCTGTGCATCCTGTGACATTGCAGCCTCTGCTTTGGGATCGGCTCCATCCGAGGCTGTGCCGGCTCCTCGGGCAGCAGGAGCTGCAGGCAGGTAAGGGCTGTCTTTGGCTGTTCCCCACAGCACAGCTATGGGCTCAAGGGCTTGGGTCCCTCTGTGTGCAGACCTTTCTGGGCACTTGGTGCAGCCTGAAGAGGCTTCCTGCTGATTTTATGGCCTCCAACTCCCTTTGCAGCAGAGCAGTTACAGCCCTAGAAGAGAGGAGGGAGTTTGCCCCTCTGCTACCAAGTTAGGAGAATTTTGGAGAAAAAGGGGGAAGAGTTTAGGATCAGTCTCCAGCAAGAGAAGTGCCAAGGAACTCAGGGCTTGGGGGTTCATCCTGGGACACGCAAATTAATCTTCTCCTTCCATGGGGAGGTCCATCCTCTCCTAATGGACCCTCTAAACTCACCAACTTAGAGAGAAATGCTGAATCCCTGCTGCCAGCCACAAAACCCAGGGGATCAGCTCACCTCAGGGTCCCAGGGGCAAGGGCAGATAGAGCACCTCTGTGCACATGCAAAAGAAAAGGGAAACACTAAATTTCAATCTCTCCTCAAACAATTTCTCCCCAAGACTACCTATCACAGAATGTTTTAGGTTCCCCTCACTCTCAATCACATCTCGGGGTTGGTTTTTTTCAGTCCAGCCAGTCTTTGCTATAACCAGAGCCACGCCCTGGAATGAAACCATCTTTCCATGTACCAAATCTATAGAGGCTGATCTTGCTTGATTATTTTATGTGAGCAAGATTTCCCTCTCAAGAGCAATAGAATCCTACCAAGATTTCACAAAAAAAAAAGGATAGAAAAGCTCCCAGATTCTGAATGTCTACCTGGGCCAATACCTCCAGCTCCTCTGTGTCAGTGTCCTCACAACCTCCTCACAAGAGGAAAAAGAAAGTAAAACAGGTACTAATTGTTTCCCAGTCTCAACCCACCTGGGTGGGACTTTGGATCTTCTCCCAGCAGCTTATTCCAAATTTTACAGATCCATTGTTTATTCTCTCCAACTCTGCCACAATTTATGTGACCATTCAAGGAGCCTGTAACTCTCAGAGACCAAAAACAAAAGGAAGAGGTTGGACCCATTAACTGAAAATCAAACAGCTCTGAATTTCAGAGCAGGTCAGAGCTTGCTCTTTATTTCCATCTAATCCTTATGGCAACAACAGGAAATGAGAAAACCTGAACCCAGGGCTGGATAAGCTGTGAAAGGTGAGGGTGGGAATGGTTTGAACACCTCTGGTCCCAGCAGTTCCTAGTGCTGGTGGGGCAGGGCAGAGACATCAAACACCCACTTTAATGCTGGTGTCTCTGGACAGGTTTTGGGAGAAGGGCCTCTCCCCAGTGCCCTGCAATGACTCTGTCCACTGGGGATTTTTTAATGCCTAACCTGGGCTAAAAACCAATCTCTTCTTCCCCTTCATCCAGCTTCTGGAGAAGGAAAGAGAAGCTGCAAAGCAAGGAAGGGAGGTCACCACACAAGCGGCCTTCACAGCAGAGCACACGGCCTCCCATCTCGGCACATCCCCCCTTTAAACTTCCCCTCTTTTCAACGCAGCAAGGGACCCCCAGGCAGATGAGCCATGTCTGACAAGAAAGTCTCCAGGCCCTGCCATCACTGCAGGAGCAGGTCAGCATCAGCCCCAGCAGACACCTCCAAGATCCACTATGAGAAGTTCTGGCTGTACCGTCACTGCTCGTCGCTGCAGCAGAGGGACCGGCAGGCTCAGAAGGCTGGGCAGCTCTTCTCAGGGCTGCTGGCTGTGAACGTGGTGTTTCTGGGCAGTGCCTTCATCAGCAGCATGATCTTCAACAAGGTGGCCATCACTCTGGCAGATGTCTGGATCCTGCTCTCCATCCTCAAGGTCTTGTGCCTTTTCTGGATTCTTTACTACCTGCTGGGCACCAGCCAGCAGCCACATGCAGTGCTCTACAGGGACTCCCATGCTGGAGCCATCTGGATTAGGGGTAAGTTCTGCTTTTATTTCTTCCCTCATGTCTTCTTCCAAAGACTTGGAAGGCAAAGAAATTCTTACTCTGTTACTACAAGAGCTAGATGCCATAGGATATGCAGTTGGGGCACTGGGAATCTCCCAGTTCCTGTCAGGGTGATGGGCACAGTGGGTGCCACAAAGTGGAACCAGAGCAGCCAGGAAAGCCTGAAACTCTGCTTCCCCTCAGCCTCCAGTCAAACTTCACTCTCTGGTCCCTTCACAAAGAGCAATCCCGGCATAACTCCTTCCCAGGACAGCAGCTGAGCACTGTGGGAAAACCATAGGAAAAGTTTCAGGCAGGAGCACTTTGAAAATTGAGGGGAGAGCACCAGTGGCCCTATGTCACCATTATCCTCATTTAACATCCTCGCAGCCTTGTTGCCAGGGAAGGATTCTTACCCATTGAGTCACATCCCAGTGACACCCAGGCTTTCCTGGGAGATTTTCCCTTCAGTATTTGCCCCACTTTGAGAAATTATCCCTCTCCCAGCAGCCCTTCCTCTGGTCTATCATGGAGTTTTTAATTAGGCACTGTCTGGTTAACTAACCAAGGAGAATCAATTGAAGGAAGCTGCAAGGTACTTGAGTACCTAAAGCTGCAGAGACATGTCCAAGGCAAAAAGGAGAAACAATCAAAATGTCCCAAACTCCTGCTACAAGCCTTAGCAGACCTGTGGTCACCTCACCTTTCCTCCACAAGGCAGAAAGCATCACCATTAACTCACCCCTGTCATTCCAGATTGTACAGAAAAGCCCAAAACCCCCACCTCATATCCAAGCACAAGATAATACCTTGCATTTTCCTAACACCTTTAACCAGTCAAAGCACACATTCAGGTTCAGGAATAAGACACTCTTTTGTCCTCTTCTCCTAAAATCATGAGAATTTCAGGAGAAAGATTGCCAGCTCCACACAAATCCAAGAAGGACAAGGCCTCCTGTTCCCAGCCAAGCTCAGATGCTCCAAAGATATGCCTGTGTTTATTTACTGGTCTTTTGATGTTTGTCCAGGGTCAGTGCTGCTGTTTGGCAGTTGCAGCATCCTCCTGAATGTGTTTCAGATTGGCTACAGCACAATCCTCATCCACTGCAAATCCAGGGTGGAAATTGTGTTCCCCAGCATTGGAATCCTTTTTATTTGCACCCAGGTACTGCACATCACCCTTCTGGAAGCTTGTTTATTCTCTCTGTCACATTTCTGGGAGCCCCAGGGTTGGGGGAAAGCTGGGGGACATGGGAAAATGAATAAACATGGGGAATTCTCCTGAGCATTGAAAGCATTAAGGTGTGGAGGAAATTTCAGGATTTGCCAGAACTGTCTTTGCACCAGTCTGAGCCTCAGCCCCTCTTTGTATTTGCCAATCCACCCACCCAACAAAATCCTTTGCACACAAAGATATCTCCCACCATTTTCACCTTATTATTCAACACCAGCCCTCTTCTTTACAGACCCAAAGCCATATTTGAAAAGCAAACTAATTCTCACCTCAGCAGCAAATACCTACGTGGACAGGACAGAGGAACACAGAGCTCCAGGATGTGCATTCAGTGCAGTCACACCTAAATGCTGCCCTTACCCAAGGATGCCAGCACCTGCCTCAGCACTGGGGGGCAGGAGCACACATGTCCTTGATCCCTTGCACAGAGGCAGGTTTGCTCCTGCTTGGACCTGCACCTTGTCTACCTGTCCCTTTCCATCATGTGTGCAGCCAGCTGCCAACTTCACTCTGCTCACACTGTTATTGTTCTCCACTTGCAGGCTTACTTTCTGTGGCATCACTCTAAGGACTGCATTCAAGTCCAGCACAACTTCACCAGGTAAAAAATGAGGATAAAAAATGCCTTCTACTGCTCTAATGAAACTTTTCCTTTCTGCCTGTGATGTCCATGACGATTCCTGGTAGAACTGTGTTCATCTGATCCTGCACAGGCTCTATATTCTGGGTCACACAAGAACCAAACTATGCCTTGTTCAGACCCATCCTCCCTCCAATGACCTGGGCTCACCAGCTGCCTTCGGGGAGTTTTTTTGCCTTGGAGTGCTGCAAGGCTTGTTCCTTCCTCCCAAACATCTCCCTGCTGTCTGCCTCAGGGACCAGCTCACAGACTGGAGGGTGGGGGAGGGTGGTCTCCCCATTCCTATATCACTGGGAGATGTCTCAGCTTAAGGCAGTTTCCCCAGGCACTTCCTGCCCTGCTCCTTTGCCAGAGTGGGAATGTGCTCAGCTGTGTTTGTGCAAAGCCACACCCCACGGGCTCAGGCAGAGCAGGCACGAACACCCCATGTGTGCTCAAACCTGTGCATGGGCCAGCCAGAGGAGAAGGAAAAACTGGCCATGAACCATCTCCAAACACTGTACGAGTCCAATGTCTCCTCCCAGGTGTGGGCTGATGCTGACCATAGCCACCAACCTTCTTCTCTGGCTGCTGGCTGTGACCAACGACACCCTGCACATGGAGATCGAGTCCCAGCTGCGCGAGGTGGAGGAGCGGTTTGCAGGCAAGGCTCCTTCCTCACATCCCCATTGCTGTTGGGCTGACACAGGTCACTTCTAGGGAAAGAATTCACAGAATACACTGAGTTGGAAGGGACCCACAAGAATCATCAAATCCAATTCTCGGCCCTGTACAAAACCAAATCCGAGTGTTCCACCACGTGCCCCAGAGTATTGTCCAAACACTTCCTGAATTCTGTCAGGCTTGGTGCTGTTGCACTTCTCTGGGGAGTGTCAGGGTCTCAGTGATTCAGATATCACCAGTTCCCCCAAATGCTGCAACTTCCCTATTATTGGAATTTGAATTGGAATTATTGGAGGTTGTCTCAAGGAAATGGGCTGCAAGGGGAGAAGATTTTCACCTGAAGGGAGGAGATCTGCTATGAAACCCTGAAACTGAGAGCTAGGAAAGGAAAAGCCCACCATAAATTAATTAGCATTTTTGCTAATTTTTAACTGCAAGCATAAGATTGCCAGATTACAAGAGGTTAATGTAATTGCTGTGGTCTTCTTTCTGAGGATATAGAGGAGCAAAGGGGAATCTAATATTCCAGGGAAATAGAGAAGGCTTTGTTGTGAAGGAAGAGGAGTCTCTCATCCAGCACCTATGGTGTTGGCAATGGGTAGGAAAAGACATTAGCTAAACTGTGTCATACTGAATCCTCACATCCTTTAGGACTGAGCAGAGCCATTTAACTTCCTGCTGATCCCTGTTTCTGAGGCACAGACACGCATGTCGTGCCTGCACACAAAGAAACTCCCAAAGACAGCTGTGACATCCAGGCCATCTCCCTCTTAATTGTCACCTTCCTCTTCTCACGCTCCAGGCAATGAGACTACCTTGTGCACATGTCCAAACACGACCATCTGCAAAGTCTTCCAGAAGGGCTACATCCTGCTCTACCCCTTCAACACGGAGTACTGCCTGGTCTGCTGCTCCGTGCTCTACGTCATGTGGAAGAACGTGGGGAGACGCATCAGCCACCACCACACCCCACACATCAAGCCCAAATTCAAGCTCCAGGGGGTGGTCTTTGGGCCACTGCTGGGCACCAGTGCTGTAATCATCGGGGCCTGTGTCTTCATGATGTACCAGATCCAGGCCACCAGCTTGGTCCCCAGCCGCCAGGTCTTTGTGATCTATTATTCCTACTACATTGTGCTCCTGCCCCTGATGAGTGTGGGCGCCATGATCGGGACAATCATCCATGCCTTGGAAAAGAAGGAGCTGGACACGCTGAAGAACCCAACCCGCAGCCTGGACGTGGTCCTGCTGATGGGGGCAGCCCTCGGCCAAATCGGCATGTCCTATTTCTCCATTGTGGCCCTGGTGGCCACTGACCCCAGGGACCTGTTGAACAGCCTCTCCCTGTCCTATTCTGTCCTCCTTATCTTTCAGAGCATCACCCAAAATGTTTTTGTCATTGACGGGCTCCACCGGCAGCGCGTTGTAGCAGCAACCGAGCCCAAACACGCCGGACACGCCGGGCAGCTCACAGTGGCTGCAGACCTGCCTGGGGAAGAAGTGACCACGGTGAGCAGCAAACAGGAGCACAGCCGGACACCTCCTGCCAAGGAGGAAGACACTAAAGAAGAGCAGAATCGCGAGGCTTACAGCCAGAGACGAGTGAGTGTGCTGGAGCTGGGACAAGAGATCCGGAAAGCTTCCCTGTCCTACATCCAAACCTACTCTGACCTGAGCTGGAAGAGAAGAGCATTGAGGGAGATCTCATTCTTCTTGGTTTTGTGCAACATCATAGTAAGTATTGTGCTCCCTGCTCTGTCACAGCTCCAGCTGAGCCACGGTGACCTGTGACACAGATGTGATCTCTTGTCTTTCTCTTGTATTCCAGACAAAAAACCTTTGCCCACCAAGTTTCAACCTACTGGTGAGGCAAGTCAAGACTGGTTTTGCTGTTAATACACCACCCTCATAATTAGAAAGTCTCTCTTTTACCCTTAGAGTCGAGTATTACTGGGTTTCATGGATGCAGGGAGGAGACAGCTAATAAATCAATCCTTACTTGCCAAGATTTTAGCCTCTCAAAAAAAGCCCATTACACTCATTAAGGGTGTTTAATGAAAGAAAATGTGAGGTACCAGCATTAAATCCCTGTAAACATGAGTCTCCAGGCTTGAAACTTGGCCAGTAAAGTACACTGTATTCTGGGATCTTGAATCAATGCTGCAGCCTTAATCCAGTGAAAACACATTGCCCAGGGAAAGAGTGAAACCTTGTAGAAAGATGAAGCAGGCTGGGGCAGAATGGGGCTTTCATTAG
This sequence comes from Sterrhoptilus dennistouni, assembly GCA_013397095.1. Classification (NCBI taxonomy): domain Eukaryota; kingdom Metazoa; phylum Chordata; class Aves; order Passeriformes; family Zosteropidae; genus Sterrhoptilus; species Sterrhoptilus dennistouni. The sequence continues at coordinate 825,985 of VWZU01016428.1, read as the reverse complement.
ATTTCCAGGAATTCAACAGGATTTGAATTGCAGCAAGGAGTCAACAGCATAACTGTGGGATTTGCCTTCTCCTCCCTGGGGGGGAGACTACTGTGATACTCCTGAAATATTCCTACAACCACCCAACCTGAGCCAGTGCTGAGATTAGGGTGCAAGTAGAGGACAGTTTGTCATCCTCTGACTTTTGTTTCTTTCCTTCACATCTCTCCAGCTGTGGATCATGCCCACATTTGGGGCTCACCCCCTCTTCGAGAATGGAATGGAAAGGTCATTTTATGGCTACTCCACCTGGTTTGTGATCGTGAACTTTGGACTCCCCTTGGGCGTGTTTTACCGCATGCACTCGGTCGGGGGGCTCCTGGAGGTCTATGTGACAGCCTGAGCCAAGCTGGACCCCCACCCAGGGGCTGGGGAGAATCAGTGATGCTGAACAAAGATGCAGTAAGCAGATACCAGATTATGCTCCCTCCGAGCATAATGAGATGCAAGATATGCATATGGAACCTTCTAAGATTTTTGTGCTCCAGCTTCTGCTTGGGCTTCTCCTTGTACAACATCGCCTTGAGTTTCAGAAGAGGTTCTTTCATATTATCCATTTCCACCACAGAGAATAGACTCAAAGCCCACAAACAAACTCTCACTGCTCTCAGGAATCATGCATGCAGTAAGCAGTCTGCCAGTGGATGCTGTTTGGCAGCAAGTGGGACCTTACCAACTCCTATTGAGATCTTCCAGATAAAAGAATGCAAGGGCAGCCTTCAGCAAAAGCAACAAATACTGGCCTGCACCAATTCAGAAAATCAAAAGCAATCAAAAAATAAAAGTTATAAAATGACCTTGCCTTACTGAGAATAAACACTACTTCTTCCTACAGGCACTCCCAGAGCCTCAAGGGGCAATCACTAGGGAAGCACTGTGGGTGATCTTTACTCACCAGGGACGATGTTACCACCGGTGTGGATGAGCCAAGGTCCCATTACACATGGGGCTAGTTCAAGAGCAGGCCACTGCCACATCCACTTTGAATTTCTCCCGACTCCAACACTTTGGCCATTGCTGCTGCCTTGCACATCCACAAACCTTTCTGGAGATCACCATGCACAAAGGAAGGCAGCTGCAGCGAGGTTGGTGTCTGATCAAAGACCCATTAGGATGTGTTCCATAGGGATGCCTGCTTTGAAAGTATGTGGGAGAGCAAGGGGCTTGTGACTGTGGGTCCCCAATCCAGAGCCTGATGAATGGAAATAAAGAGACTGAATTTTTGTGCATGTCTTGTGAAACCTCTGGGTATGCTCTGCACTCAATGGGCTCAAAGTCAACTCACTTAAATCGCTCTTGCATTCAGAGGTTGTACAGGGCTCTGAGCAACCTGGCCTAGAGGAAGGAATTCCTGCCCATGACAGATGAGCTTCATGGTCCCTTCCAGCTCAAACCATTCTGAGATTCTATGCCATTTAAGAGCAGGTCTGCTCTATAATCAATCAAAATCTGTCATGACCCTTACCCAAGCATGGTACAAAAGGCATTCTCATTACTGCTTCTGTTCCTCGGTAAATCAATCCCAGAGTCAGTGTGGATCTAGGATTAGAGCCTATTTATGGGGTTTTTTTGGGATTCCCTAGTAAAGCAAACTCTCCCAAGACAATAACAGCGAGGATTCAGCATTCAGGCAGTGATAGCACCTTTCTGTAAAGCTCCAAGTGAGACTGATTGCATGAGCATGAACTTTGCCCAATAAGTGTTTGTATTTGGGCCCATGTCAACAGAAGTATGTAATGAGAAACAACAGCTGGATAAATTAGGCTCCAATAAAGTTAATTATTATTCTCATGCCAGTGTTTGTACCACAGGATCCACATACATGCTAAGGTCTGACCTCAAACCTTCATAGTGATTGACAGCCTGAGGACAAGGGAGGATGGCATTTCATGGGCGAATCATGACCTGGATTTTATCCAGTTTAATGGATAAAACACTGGTTTAAGTTACTGAGCTTTCACAGAGCAGGTGACTTTGGAATGAACACTGAATACATGACTGAAGACATGATCAGCATGGACTGGAATGAAGGCCACCAGCTCCAACTCTCACCTACAGCCACCACAGATCAGATAAACAGTCAAGGCCCTCCATGTCCTTTCCCAACAACCCCCAGGGCCAGGGTGCCTGTTTTACAGGTCTCAGCTGCACAAAGGTTTTAGCACATGGTTCACTAACTCAAGAGACTTAATCCTGTTTGATCTTTGATGATGCTATAAACACAGAAATGGCCAAACTCACACAATTCAGGCTCATTTTCCAGAGTCAAATCTTAATTTCTGATAACTAAAAAAAAATTAACACTGCAGAGGAAGCCAGACCATGGTCCCCACGTGGCACAAATCACCCCAACGTAAGACAAACAAGATTATAAACCTCTCTCTGGGGAAGGAACAAAAAAAAAAAAAAAGTACCCAAGTGCATGTTTCAGTCAATCTTTATCTTTTTCTCCATAAGTAAGCAAAGAGTTTACAGTGCAAGTTGATTTCCACAGAACAAGGATCAGACTCCAAACACCAAGAAACAAACAAAAAGGCTTCCAGAGGAACTCACAAAGAAACAAAGCAGAAAAGAGAGGACGGAAGAGATCATGAGAACCAGCAGATCCATGGGAGGGAAGAGGCAAAGCATGTGGGACACGGGAGGCCCCGTTCCAGCTGTGAGGTGCCAGTGCCATACAATCAGTCTGGCCCCACCAAATCACATTCTGACACATGAGATTCTCCAAGTGAAACAGGGCCCTCACCCCATTTACACCCAAACAGAGGTGGGGTCAGGATGGGAGTAGTGCTGGGTGGGTTGGAGATGGGAGGCAGGTGGGGGAAAAACCTCTGTTTCACATATTTCTTATCCTTCAGAAAACCGTTCCAGTTTTATTTCAGTTTCTACTGGCCTGGGACTCCATCCTCTTTCAGTGCCCAGAGGAGGAAACCACCAGTGGGAGCCAGCAGCACACTGGAGCAGCTCTCTGGGAAGAGGATGGTCATGCTGCTAACCACTGCAGCTGCAATGCTTAGGCCAGGGTTACAAGTCACAAAGTGTGTCACACTGTCCCTCTATTTAATGTGACAGACCTGTTTCCATGCAGTGATGCCACTGCGTCTAACCTGTGGCAAACAGCTCACGGCCAGCAATCCTCCCAAGAGCCTGAATACAAGAGCACCAAGGACTCTGCTTTGATGGAGAGGGAAAGGTCTCAGTTCATGACAGGACCCCTCACATTTCATTGTCTAAAGACGACTTGGGTCTAAGACAGCAGCCCCTCCCAGGAGAACACAAAATTTGATTCAAACCCCAGGGTGTCTCCACTCACCAGTGTGTAACCCCATGATGTTGCCAAGCCAGCAACAGCAGATCTCCCAATTCCCATCCTGGCTTCCCAACATTTATGCATGTTTGGGACTCAATACATTCAAGATCCAGTAACTTGGTCAATAAGCAAAATGCCCTGAAAAATTAAACGTTGCCTCAGCACTCTCCACTCCCTACTGACATGGAGATGCTTTTCCTCCTACAACTTCCAAATTCCTCCTACAACTTCCCTGAGTGCCTCCCTCAAACCCTTGCCTTAACAGTAGTGTGCAAAAGACCCTTCTGCTCCCTGCATTGCATCAGCCTGCCAGACAAAGATGGAAGGATATGGTTCCTTTCAAACCCAGGTGACAGTGTCCTTTCAGCCAGTGGGAGAAGACTTAAAAGAGTTTAACAGTCAGGTCTCTTCTCCTTGCTCTCACTGAGCCAGTCCCTTCCTCCCTGTGTGCTCACACGGATTAAACAGGGCTTTCAAAAGTAAAGACAGGCTCCTTTGCAACAGCCCACCATGAAGGACAGGCTGCTGGGCCTGGAAACCAAGGAAAAACTTCTGAGCCACACCAACAAAATTTCTCAAGCAGCTTTTGAGGAAAGGACTAGGGAGATTCAGAACCAAGACAAAAGTTTTCCTTCAACATCTTCTCCTTTCATTTAGGTGGGAAAGACCTCCCTCTGTGCAACTGGGAGACACCAGGGAGACACCTGCAGCCAAAAGGGATGCCCTGGAAACTTTATGGAGCTCCATGGAAGTAACTGCAGTTTCCAAACCCTATATCCTGCAGGAATAGCAGCTTCTCCCTTTGCACCCAATTTACAGCTAGTCATTTTCAATTAAATGCTGACTCTGACCAGGGAAAGGACAGGGTCAGATCGGTTTCCAAACCACATCCAGAAGCAAAAGAGTAACAGAGGAGCTAAGAACAGTCTGATTTCTAGTGCAACCACAACAATGGACAATCCCTTAGATATCTTTAATTCAAGGTTCATGGTGAAGGGTGAGGGAAGAGAAGTGAGCTGGGGGGAGGGATGTCCAAGCAGGTCCCGATTAAAGCTTTAAATGACAGGGAGGTAAATGAAGTGATTGTCCTTTTGGTCTCTCAGCTGGATGCGAAATGCAGGAATAGCTGTGATGAAGCAGCACGCCGCAGTCCTCAGATCCAGTGTATTTCTCTCAGTAGAGGTAAGTGCTCTCTTTAGACCCGTTGAATTTCAAACAGCTTAACATCTGTGTCATACCAGATTGGGGGATCCACATTCCTGAGAGAGAAAGACAAGAGCCACTTTACTCCCTGTGGCCAGTTACAGAGAATTCAAATCTCACAGCCACGATTATAGGAGCTGGTTGCACAGCGTGCCTTCAGCTTTGCATAAAAGGAAATCACTGGTTGAGAGACAACACACCTTACAGGGATGTCAGTATCTACATTCCACAAAGCCAGAGCTTTGCATAAAATCTCTGCACCAGACCCTCTGGGCAGCTTTTCTATTCCCTGCTGCTGCCAGTTTCCAAACAAGCAGCACTCCCAGAATAACCCCCTGCACGTCACCCACTCAAAGTTTTGGAGCAGCTGATTCATCCCCGTCTCTTCCAAAGGAACATCATCTTTCTATCCTGTGAATATTGAGATAACCCAGGGCTGGCTGAGTGCATGCAATTCTCTCTGTGGGCCTCCCAAAAGTCTGGAAAAGACCAAGAAAAGCTGCACCCAGCTGGTTTACCTCAAATAAATGACTCCCCACATGTAGGTGCGGAACCACATGGCAGTGCCTGAGTTTGCCTGGTACTTGCGGATGAGGATGGGGTGAGGCACTGGCAGCAGCCCCACCAAGGTGCCATGCTGCAGGAACTTGAGGATTTCAGACTCATCCGTGAGACCCCTGCCAAGACACAGACCAGGAGCATCTTTAGCATGTCCCACGGACACCTCCAAAACTGCTGCAGCACGAAGGATCAGCCTAAACAAACAGTGACTGAGCTGTGGCCAAGCAGAACACAGGCCCTCCCCTCTGTAAACAGAGTGAAGGGATCAAACAACATGTTTGGCAAGGAAAGTAACAACTCTGCTGAGCCCAGGATGCTTTCAATTAAACTTTACACCACTTCCCTTAGGGAAATTCCCTCCAAATGCAAGCTCTGCCAACCTCATATTGCTCCTTAAATACCACACAACCCTTCCTCTCCAAAAATCTTACTTGTCAATGCAGATCTTCTCCACCTGAGGGACCAGCACCTGTAAGAGCCGCATGATTGTCTGCAGAGGAAGCTTTGACTTCCAAGACATCACCTGTAGGTAGGAAAGCAGCAGGGAAATCAGTATGCTGCATTAGCAGGTTTTTACAGCTGTCTTCACAATCTCTGCAACAAATGAAGTTCACAATAATCACAAAGCTGGTGGGTGAACTGAGTGCACAGGAGCAATACAACAATTCTGGGAGCACTAGAATTATAAGGCATCCAATGAGGCCTGTAGGGCATTGGTTTGAAACAGGTAAATAAAATATTTATTTGCAGATGTCAGTTTTGGATTAAAGTCCTGGAGCTTTGACCTCAAATGCTTGTGAAGAAATGCTGCTCTGGAAGAGCCTCTGATGGCAGGGAAGGGGCAGGGAGTGTGAGGCATTTCTGCCACAACTTTTTCTCATTATTTATTTCCTCTGTCCAGATGACCTTACCCAGTCAGGAGTGGGAGTCCACTGTCCACTGGAGGATGCACTAGAGAGACGCCTTCGATCCCGCCGGGAATGTGATGTGTCCTATCAATAAACATTATTTTTAACAAATAAAAACAAACATGTGCAAATCACACTTAAGAGTAAGAAATACAATCCATTTTCTGCTGATATTCTCCCCAGATTTTCTAGACCACTACTACGAAAGACAGCTCAGGCTGTCCCTAGAACATGTCAAACTCACCCAGCCTTCATTCACCAAACCCATGTGCTCTGACCCACAGAGTGGAAATATTTGATGAAGTTGGAGGACCCTGTGGAAGGTCACGGCTCCAGTCATCACTACTGACACTCTGCTGGAACAATCCACTGTGGCAGACAAGAGACTGTTCATGCATGCTTCCTTCTTTTGGCACAGAGATTAAATAGCTAAAGACCACAGCTTTTTCAGAGATACTGAGTATCTCTGGGATTTTTTGTGTCCATTCTGGAATATCTTAAAAGAGCATTTTTCCAAGGGTAGGCTCCCAGCAACTCCTACCTAATAATTCTTGCCTCTTGAGGAATGACATATTCAACCTGGCTTTCCATATTCATGGTGGGAAAGAGGGAAGAAAACAACCCTTTAAAATCACTGTTCACAGCACCAGCTAGCTAAAAGATTCTGGTAGAGCTCTCCATCCCAAGGGAGATGAAAAAGAACCAGCAGTAAGAACCTGAGTTGAAAACATCAGGATCAGGAGGTTTCATGGACATCCTCTGGCAATTCTGCACTCACTGCTCTGTCATAGTCTTCATGTTGGAGAAAGCTCACTCAGGTGCCTCAGCTCTTGTGTCATAGCACAAACATGAAACACCCAGGATGATGCAACAGCCCTTGTGAACCACGTTGTGTCCCAGGGCACTGCACGTGTGCACACTGCCTTTAGTGCGATGCCCTTCTTCAATGGGCCAACTGACCTCTTCTTCTGACCCCTCATTTTTGTTCACTTCACACCCAGACCTTCCCTGCACAGCAGTGTCTGGCCTTACCCCACTCCAGGCCTCCCCATCACTCAAGGCTGCTGGTGGGTTTCCCTCTGGGGACAGCTGGGAAGCCTCAGGCTCCAGTGAACGCATGGTCCCATCCTCTGATACCTGGGACTTCTCTGTGAGCTTGTCAATCCCTGTGTTCAAAAGAGGAAAAGCTCAGACACGCAAGTTAAATATGTCTAAAAGCAGAGGGCTCTTCTCTGCCCCACTATGCACAGACATCCTGTGTCTCTGCTGATATTGGAAAAGCTCCCCTTTCAACAGGAGAAGCAAGATTCAGCTTTGATTTCACAACCCCAAAGCAGTTTTTCTCTACAAAAATGCTCCCTGAGAAGGAGGAACACAGGTTCACATGGATAGAGTTAACCTGAGGCAACAGGTCAAGATTAGGACAAACGGCCATGTGGACACTGAGTCTGAGAGGACAGAAACTCAAGGCAGTTTGTTTGTGATCAGCCTGGGCCAACTGATGTGAAACTCAGACTGAAAGCCAGTTAAGTTATTCACAAATGTAAACTCTTAATCTCTCCACACCCAGTGAAAGGGTGAGTCCACACCGTATCTCACAGAGAAAACAAACTTCTCTCCTGTCCAAAGGTAAACTAAAGCTCACCTGGAGTAGCCACCAGACTGGTCTTCAGTGTCCCGGGCTCAGCAGGGGCAGCAGGGCGTGACCCTTCCATGGAGACCCCATCCTGGGAGTTGGTGCGAGAAATGGGTTCAGGGGTTTTCTTCTTGCGCTGCAGCCCCTTCTGGATGGACTGGGAGTCCGTGGGCAGGTTGGCCAGCTGGTGAAAGACATTTCGCTTGCGGATAACAGCATAGACCAAATTGGAGTTCCCTGGGAATCACAGCAACAGAACGAACAGAGAACTAAGGCTCAAAGAGCTCTGTCAACCTAGCACAGCTCGCTGGGTACACAAAGCCTCACTGCTCCCACCCAGAAAGGCAGTGGCACAGGGAAGAAAGAGCAGAGCTCAATATCCTCTTATCTGTTACAAAGAAGTTTAGAAAATTCAGTGAAATCCTTCCTAGGCTAGAAAGCTCACAAGAAATGGTTTGGTGAGGGATATTCAAACAGCTGAGAAGAGAAAGGACCATTTAAGCCACATATTAGCATCTATTTTGGAAGAAAGGGTTACTAGCCAAGGTTCAACATTTTTCCATCTTCAAAAGAACTCACAAAACAAATCAGGGCATTTAATCTGAGGAGACACAGGTTTGAAATAGCAAAGCCAAAAAGCTTACTGTCTACAAGATAGCACAGAACAGAATGAAACCATCTTCTAATATAAAACACAAATTACACCCACAAACTACATCCATGGTTTTGGATCTGACAATTGCCACATGCAAGATTCCCATCAGGGAAGAATGGCCATTCTTGATTCGCAAGTTAAAGCAAAACACTAAATTTTGACCAGGTTTAGGGACCTTACTTTATTATTTATTAGGTAAAAGACTGTCATGCTATTAAGAGGGAAAGTTATTTCCTGGAAAGTAGCAAATATCAGAACTTTCTTTGGATGAGGTGGTTTGGTCTTCAGCCCCAGAGACCTGCCAAAGCAGAACTGAGAGGCACCTGAAAGTTGTTTTGTCCCATCACCCACACTGCTGAGCAACCTGAGCAGCTCCACAGCAACATCCAGCCAGTCACAATTTACATGTTACACACTCAATGTTTCTTCTCACCCTCTGCAGGAGGGCTGAGGTATTAAAGCTGAGAATTAGATACTATCTCATTTTGCTCTAACCAAATTTGCCTGGGCCAGGACTCAATGCTGATTATCTACTAACCTAGCTTCTCAGTCCTACATAGCTGATTTCTACACTTCTCACTGACTCTCATCTCCTTGAACTTCCTCTGAACTTCCATCTGACATTCTTCTTGGACTAAACTACTGCAAACCCACTAAATAAAGCAGTCTATTACCATCAAACTGGTACTGAATGATGTTGTTGAAAACTTCCAGCAAGAAGAAAACAAGATGGTGGTTCTGGACAGCAGAGAATAGGAACCAGGTGGTGGAAAAAGCCTCCAAGAGATGCAGTAACTTGTTAGCAGCCACCATGGAGAGAGACTTCAGGTATGGAGACACTGTGGAAGGAAAACAAATGAAAACGAGAGAAAGAACCAAGGTGTATTTATTCTCAAAAATACACTACTAAAAATGTTGCTTTTATGACTTTCCCGCCCTTGCACTTCTGAGAAAGCCTCATGGAATAGCTGAGCCAAACGGTTCCACAGAAACATTTCCAAATACAAAGCAAATGAAACAGAGATATTGCCTAGTAAAAGGAAGCATTGCTGCTTTTGGAAGGTTTTGTTTAGTCTTACACTAATAACAGCACCTCTGCTGTGCCTTCTGAAAAGCTTCACAAGTGTAACCACCTGGGCACTCACCAAGGGAAGCAACACCACCGTGAGGAGATGGCACTCCCTGCTGGAAAGGGACAATACTGCTAACTACCCTCACCAAGCCTGCCAGCAAATGTCCTGCTGCCACCCCAGGGAGCTCCAGGACTCTGTTGTCCTTCCCTCTGCCCCATCTGACCAGGCAGGCAGATCTTATCCAGAACAGGCTGGAAAGGATGAGTTTCCAGTAGCAGGCACTGGCCAGTGTTAGGGAACACAGGCAGGGGCACAGGGAGAGGGAGTGAGAGCACTGTGGGCTGTGGTTTCTCCCCACACGGTGCTCACCGTTCACAACGATGGTGAGCAGGCAGTCAAAGAGGGGCTGCAGCCGCTGGTGCCCGCTGGTGATGATCTTGTGAAAGACCTGTGGAAGGAAGGAGCTCTTGAGCAAGGCAGCACCTTACTGGAAGCACCCTCTCAACCAAAACCAGTGCCACCCCCACACTAATCGCTTCCTGACACCATTCCTTCCTAGGCAGGGCCCTGCACACTCCACAATTACACAGGTGGGGAAGGCTGCTCTCACTGCAGGCTTGCACTCCAGGAGTACGAGCTTTCATTTACAAGGAATCCTTTGGGAATGTGATTAGGGCCCTATAACAATGCAAACAGAAACTGACTGTGAGCTGTTCCACAATGAATGTTCAGGCAGCCTGGGACAAAACTAAACCACCAGGAAGTAAGAGACACCTTAGAGACACCTCCAATAGACCTTGACTCTGAACTCTTACGATAGCTGCTTGAAATGCCACAAAACTAATAATTTTACGTTTGATTTTAGTGCTAACTCAAATGTTTGTTCTATTTTTAACTATATCCTCAGACATGGAAAGATTCAAGTGCCTTGTAACCAGTGCAGACATTGGCAATCTTGGCCTTCCCACCTTTAGCTGGCATGTCTGCAGAGAAGTTCTAAGCATAATTAAAATGAAGATATGATCTGAGATTAACAGAATGCAAGAGCAAAACACATAGTGTCAAGAGCAGTTATGGTGGGCAGATTTCTTTCTACTCCTTTTAATAGGAATCTCCCCTTGGAGATTTATCAGAAGCTGCTGAGAGATTCTTCTCTGGCCAATGAGAACATGACAGAAGGGAAGCACCTGAGACTCATATTGCAAAGCACACAGCTGCTCATAGTCAGAGCTGTGGGCAGACTGAAAGGTCAATGAAACTTGCAGCAATCCAAAGCTGCAGGGCTGAGCTTGGTATTGCTGTTGTCCACACTGACAGATGTGCTCCACACACCTCTGTTTGCCTGGGACAGAGCCAGATATCCTGCCTTCCTTACCAACAACCAAGAGGGCATGCACCCACCCACTCATGACAGCAGTGCAGCACCATGAGGAGTCCTGTTCTTTGGGATCATATCATGCAGCTGGAACTGCACCTCATGCATATGCACCCTGCCAGACACATCATCACCTCAGGTTAACAGCGTCCATCCCACACACTTCCTAGCTAGTCAGTGGGCTCTCAGTCTAGGGAGGGCAATTATTTGTGGAGCTAGGACAGCTCAGGAAGTGCTGTAGCTGTACTCACTATGATGAGCAGATCTGCATGTGTCCCTGTGAAGACAGGGATGTCCATAGGCACTCGTACAGAATACGGCTTGTTCAGTCGCACCCCAAAGTTGCGCTCCCCACTGAGGAGCAGGAGGATAAAGACCCCAATGTGCATCAAGCCCACTCGTGCTGCAAGGAGAGAAAAAAACAGAAAAACACATCACAGTGAGGCCAGTGGAACTCTGTGAGGGGCAGTGAGGAGAGAGGAGAAACACTGTGGGACTGATAAAAAACTGCACAGACAAAACCATCCTGATAAGGGACATGCCACACAGTGCTCCCTCCATTGTCAGTGCCAGTGTCCTTCCAAAGCACATCTGTGTTCAGTCTTATCAGTGCTAAGTCTTGGATGCTTTTTTTTTTTGTTATATTCTTTATGTTAACCCATCATTATTGTAGGGAAGATCTGACTACTTCACTACACAATAATGGAGTTTTGCCTGATTTACTCCCATGGCAAGGGCAGATTGCTCATTTTTCCCTCTTCACTGGGTCAGGGACACAATTTTCCACATGGGGACTCAAAATGTTAACACATGCTAAGAAAGGATCTCCCTTCCCTATATTGCAGGATAGATTGTGTCCTGCTTCTAGCCTCATACAAACATTAAAACCCAACTAACTGGACAACTCCAGTCCATGTCTGTAGAAGGTCAAGAACATGCACTCAAGATGTTGTCAAGTGGTAGGGAGGAAGCATCTCAAAAACATTATAGCTCAACTGTCAAACACAAATCATTCCAAATATTGAAAATAACCAACTTACACTGGTCTGCTCTGGCATCATTGAGAAAATACAAGATTGGGACAAGAATGTCCAGAACATCGCTGCTCTTCAGCACAAAGAAGAGGAATTTCTGGAAGAAAGGGGAGGATTTCAGACCTCATAAGCATATACCGTGTACCATCCACAGGACTTGGGACAGGCAGTCTCAAGCTAATCAATCCCTCAAGAACATTAGAAAGTCTGGTGTATGCACTACCTCATCAACTCCAGTGTTATTTGTAGAGTTATTAAGATGCCTGCTACAGAACCTGCTTCCAGCACAGACCTTCAGTAGCTGCAGTCCCTGTCCCAGGCTGTCCCTACAGCCAGACCCCCAGCCCCTGCATCAGTGGGGCTGATGACCACAGCACCCCAGAGCCACTGCCAACCACCCACCACAGAGCCACAGCAGCCAGGCTGAGGTGAAGCTCAACAAGAAGCAGATCCACACCTTGTTGAAGTCACAGAGTTTCCAGAAGAGGACAAGGAGTTCCTGATGGAATTGTATCTTCTTGGCAGAATTTGGCAGGTAGGTCTGGACCAGCGGGTTTGATAACAAGCGAGCCACTCCTTTCAGGATGAACTGGAAATCCTGCCAACAGATCAGGAAAGAGACTGTGGTGGGCCCAGGGCTAACACAATCAGCATGAAATCAAACAGGGCACAATGCAGGATGGGAACATGTTACCTCCTCCCGGTGTATCCTTGAGAGGTAATTCACAAACAGATTGTCTGGTCCAGGAGGCTGCATTCAAAGAAAAGAAGGGAAATGCTTACTGGCAACAAGGTGTATTCAGGAAGTTGAAGTATAATCACCACGGTCTCTCACTTCAGCTTTCTGCTCTGAATGATCCAGCTTTAAATGCAAGGAAACAGAGCACTGCATGGAATAGTAAAGTCAGGGACTTTTCACTTACACTCTCCTGATTCAAGTCAGTGACCAAAATCTAGTATTTTGGCCATGTATAGGTCTTTAGCAACTACAGGACTGAAGCAGGATTGGAAGAGACAGAGCAGACTGCAAGGGGAGTAGCAGTGCTGGGTCCTACAGCTCAACATTCAATAGAAGCTGTTGTGAGAGGACCCCACTGAGTTCAGGAGAGCATCAAATACAGATTCCAGGATCACTCACATCCACATCATCCATGGCTGTGCCAGTGGTTGTGCCATCCACAGTGGGACTGGAACTGGTGGAGCTGTCATAGTCCAAGGTGACAATCAGCACCTGGGCCGCCTCCTCCACCAGTGGCTCACGGTAGTCAGAGAAAAGCAGGTGGTTGTAAGGAATCCCATAACCCACGGGGTCGTAGGCACAGACGACGTTCAGGAGTGAGGTGAAGAGTGGGAGTGCATGTCTGAGGAGGAGAAAATGCTCTCAGAAGGCAGCAGCAGGAAATAAAGGCACTGCCTCAGAGAGAGACAGGAATATCTCTCCCCAGGAGTCTGGGGCCATGAAAAAACACCATCATCTTCTCTAACCTGTGACAGCAGTCCATGACTGAGCAGCCCAGACCCCAGAGCACATACTCCAGCTCCCAGCTGGGCTCCTGGACTACTGCTGAAAGGGGAGGGGAGGTGAAAAAGGCCACGTGGGCTCCCAGGGGAATCTTGTGCAAAATGTGAATATGGAAAAGGACCTCAAAGCTCTCCAGCCTCTGGTAAGACAAAACTGTATCTCTTCAGCCTCCAGCCGGGTTTGTGCTCCCCTGCGGTGAGCGAGTGTCACCTGAGGAGCTGCAAGTCCCAGAGGTACAATGTCACTAGAGGGCGGCATTCATCAGCCACCAACACCACATCCCCTTCTCAAGGGAACAGGGTCTACAGCAGGGAACGGACCTGCCATAGGGCAGGGATCAATCCTGCAGCAAACTCCAGTGGGCACCGTGCTCAGACTCTCCTTTTGCTGCTGAGGAACCCTTCTCACTAAGCAAAAATACTAATGGGGTGTACATGAGACAGGGATGAAGTAAAAGAACAGCCCCTGGATGTTGGAGGTAACAAGTCCTATGGTTCCCTATTACCAAACTACTCCATGGAACAGATTTGAAGGTATTTCTCCCCCTGGCACCCAGTCCCCCACCCTCTACCCTCACCTGTTTTCCGTAGAGCAGAAAAACTGTACCCAGGGGTTGGTGTTGCTGCTGTCTGAGGAGGGAGGCAGGTACATGGCCTCAGAGAAACAAGTCAGCAGCAGCTTCAGCAGCTCTGTCCTGGAAGGAGAAGTAAAGGCCTGGAGTCATTCAGGAGCAGGGACTGGGCATAGGAGGCACAATCACCACAATAACACGTAAGGAAGGTTCAGTTCCATCTAGAAACTCCTTCTGAGAGAGAGCTAAGCCCATTTCATTTTCTAAGCCATACTGCTATCACTGGGACACAGCTCAGCAGAACTGCTGCCTTACAAAAAAGAAATCCAGTACAGAGCTCCTTGGCATTTCCAGAACAGCAGTGTTTACCCAGTTCCTGCTGCAGACAGTCTGACTCCCATTTTATATTACAACAAGCTATTCAAAAGGTCAGCTGGGTTTTTTCCTGTGTTGCCAGTCCTGTTATCTCAGACAGGAGCAAGCAGAAAGCTCCTTGGGAATCATGGATACTCGAGGAGGCAAAGAGAGCTCATCTCCCCCAGATCTCCCTCTCCTGAACCCAGTTTCTTTCCATTCTGCCTCAGCAGAAGCTCTTACCTATTCAAGTCATGGATGTAGTTGGGCTGTGGAGAATGAGCAAAGCCCACTCCTGCCTCCCAAATGTACTCACAGCTGTCAATGGAGTGGATATCTTCTGCTGTGTCCTGCGGGAGAAATAAGAGGTTGAATCACAGAAGGCAGGAGCCAGAATTGGCAGCAATGGTGGTATATCTAAGGCAGTTCAGCCCCTCTCTCTAGGAAATAACAGCAGAGAAGCATCCAGACAATTGAATTGTACAGAGGCCCCACCCCAGGCCTGAAAAAGCAGGTGCTGATGTCTTCAAAGAGCTCAGCCTTTGCAAGCAAGGGATAAAACACAGGGATAGAAGTGCACAATGGAGGGAGCCCACATTTCCAGCCATAATTTTAGGGCTGACTTCACTGAAAATAAGAGTCAGTCCTGTGTCTCCTTTGCCCATTGTCTCACAGTTCTTCCTCTTTACTCAGTGGTACTTCAGCCAACATCCACCACGACCTGTATCTCTGGAGCCACGTGCTGCTCTGCCATGAACATGAGGAGGTGGGACCCATCTCTCTGCTCTTAAGCTACAGCCAGACCAAGCCCAGAGAGGGAAAGTCAGCTCAACAAAGACTACAGAGGCTGCAGGCAGCGGACGGGCAGCCAGCAGCACGGAACATAAATCATTCACAATCTCAGTGTCTAATTCCAGCTGCCCAGAACCCTGAAAAACCAGTCTGGCTGCTGCCAAGGGAAAAGTCGCAGGTGCAAGTGGTGAGGGGAAAACCCAGGAAAACCCATTGTCACCATGTCTTGTGCAATCCACCCCAGGTGACAGCACTAGACCGCAAGTTCATCTGTTTCAGCACCACTTCCTCATAGCCCATGGGTAACTCTGCTCCAGCCTTGCTCCTTCAGCCCCAGATGACAGATTTCAACTCTCTTTCTACTACTCAGTAACTCCAAGTAATCAATTCAGTGCTCAAATTTGTCAAGGAACTTTGCAGCCATTCAAACACACCATGATTTAGCATGCTCATTTTCAGTTTGTGTCAGATCTATCCCAAAAAGAAGCACTGGTTTTTTTGTTTATAGACTGAACCTACAGAAAACACAAGAGTCACTGGCAGGGAGAAAGAAGGGAGGAGATGCACCACAATCTGTTCTCTGTCCTTAGCACACCTAGTAGGAGATCCTTTCTTCAGGAAATCCCTCTGAAGTACTGACAGTCATCATAAGGATCAGAACCTATTTAAATATCTTTGCTGCCATGATACAAAGAGGGAGAAGAGGTGGAAAGACACAACAAAGGCCATCTACTCATTCAGATCACAGCACACAGGAGCAGGCCAACAGCTGCTTCCTGCCCTGGACTGCACCAAACTGCCAGAGAAAGGAACAAGGTGCTAAAGGTCTCTGCTCTTCTGGCAACAACAGAAGAGCAACTGTTTGCCAGCAGAACCACCTTTTCCTGAGGGGCGAGCTGCAGTGTGGGGGTAGCTGTCAGCCACTCTATTTGAGACTCATCCCCAGAACACCTGTTTTAGAAGGCACAAACACCATACCATGAACCCAAAATGATGATCAACATTACTCACTGTGGGCTCAAGCTCAACAAACCAGTATTTTCCTCCCTGCAGACTTGCAGAAAGCTGCTGGGGTTTCCCAAGTCCCCACCACCACGCAGCTAATCTGCCTCTATGCAGATAATCTCACAATTCAACTTCCAACTCACCACTGTGCTCCTCCGGTGGCTCTGCACAGTGAAGTCGGGACAGAAGAGCAGGTCAGTGACAGCGAGGAGCAACAACTCAGCCAGTGGCCGGGCATTTTCATCATCCTCATCTCCCTGAAGTGACAAACAGAAGAGCAGTGTCAGGTCAGGGTGAGCAAAGAGCACACAGTAACACCAGTACGCTACAGCACAAGAAGATACACTCCCCAAAAACACACAGGGAGGCAAGATATTACACAGGAACAGGAGGGAACAAAAGGAACAAAAACCCAGGCAGTACAGGAAAGAAATTTCCCCATGGATGGTGATGACTAAACAGGAACAAGATTTTAATGACAGCAAACTGAGCAGACAGAGGCCTGGAGATGTAAGCGAAAAAGAAGAGTAGCACTGGGTACACCTTGCCACATGGCTTGGCTTCTTGAAGACAAAAGGAAAGGGAAGCATTGACAGAGAAGAGGGGTTTACACTCGTGAAGGAGGGTGATTTGGACAGTGCACAGAGACAGCAATGGGGAGAAGCCAACCAGCAGCAATAAGGTGTAAAACCCCTCAAAGTTCTTTCTGCATGAGTTGCCCAGAACTAGAGGTCACAGAACAGGGTGAGGCTCCTTGCATTAGGCACGGAGCTGCCCCAGCCTGCCACAGCAGAGTGAGCACAACAGCAGAGAGGACTGTACCATCTCCAGCATCCAAAGAAATCTCTCCAAGCACGCATGGCTACTCCTCTGCAGCTGTTGCCATGGGAAACCTTGCCAGATCCTGCCTGTCAAAGAGCATCCTGCTTGGGAGGCCTTCCCACCACACACCGGTGCTGGAGGGAAAGGCGGAGAGCAGGAATGGCAGGAGCTTATCTACCTCAGCCAGGCCTCTGTCAGCCTGAGCACAACACACAGCTCTTCAATCACAGCAGGCAGCTATGGAGATAATGGTCTGTGTGGCTCTGAATCTGTCTCAGTGACAGCAGGGAGGACACCACAAACAGAGCCCGGATGTAAGAACAGGCACAGAGAGGATGGATGGAGCCAGCAAAGATTCTTTGACTTGTGTTCACAGTCAAGAGCACAAGAGGTGAAACAACAACCATCAGGGTCCAAGGGGATTTCTTTTCCAAGAATGATTTTTGCTAAGAGTATCTCGACTCCCAGAAAAAATGTCCCTGCAGGCTGCAGGTACCACCTACATCCAAAACGGTGACACACAACAAACCAGTAGATCTCAACACAATACAGACTCCCATTGAGGAGGGAGGAGCCATGGCTCCAGGGAGCTCTGCCATCCATCACTCCATCACAAAGCAGATCAAGGATAATCACAGAGATATTTACTAACAGTCTAGGCATACCATCATCTTCAGTTCCCAGACAGAAATCAGCCACCAGACAGCAAAGCTGTTGCCCTGGATTATGTGATCCTAGTTTCCCTAACACCTCAGGGCTGTATTTGTTATCCCAGCCTTACAGGTTAAATGTACTTGGTTCAATGACTGAGGACACTGAACCACAACAGCTCCACCCACACTCAGGGAGGGTCCCCTAACACAGCACACGTGGACTGGGCTGGATCACCTTGGGGTGACCCCACCACTCTGAGACTGAGAAACTCTCTTCTAGGTGCTGAACAAAGTGGAAAAACAGGAGTAACAGCAGCCTGGCTGGATCAGAGCACCAGGCACCCCTGCATGTTCCTTCCCAAAACAAGTTCCTCCATTGTTAAGCCTCTCCAGCACTCCCTGGCCCCTGCAGGCATGAAAGGATGGACAACCACCACCCTCCCAATCACACAAATTACAAAGCAGGACTAGCAAAGACTTCCCTTTTCACCACCCAGAACTTCCTTTTGACATGTCCTCAGAAAAAGCAGGTTAGAGGTGATGGACAGACAACAAGAGCTGCCAGTTTACACTGTACCAACCACTGCCAACCCTTCATAATTGTTCCCAAAAACAGTGCACTGCAATTAGACTCAGGAGAACCACATTCTTCAGTACAGCCACACCAACCTGCAGACCAGAAACTCATAGGGGAGGGCTCTCTATGCACAGACCAGCTGCTGAGGGACCAGGCAGGTAAATACATACTCCTGGTATAACTCAGCTGTGCTCTCGGTGCTGCTATTCCTCCTATTTGCAGAAGATCCCAAAACAATTTTCCTCCATTCGTGTTGGATGCAAAAGAGCACTATTGTGCATGCTCTCCAGAAAGGGGAGTATGGGGAAGCTGAGATACTCCCCAGGTTTATGCATGTCACTGACAGAGCCAGAAACAGAACCACTCTTTAACCACTCTTGCTCAGCTGTGGGCTTCATCTCCCAGGTTAGGCCCTGGATAAAACTGTATCACTCAGCTCATAAGCAGAGTATTCAGACATGATGCCAGGAGCTTCTCTGGCACTGTTCACTTTAAATGTGACATTGTAAAATTAGTGCAAATGACACCCTGTTGCATTTTGAATTGAAACTTAAATCAACTGTAATTAATGGAACAAGGACATTTCAGTCTAAGAAAGTCATACAGCCTTCAGTATAGCCCTCATATTCATTAAGTCATACCTCCAGTTGTACTGGAGAAGCCTTTCCTCACATATCAGTGCTCTCCTACAGCTACACACACAAGTGAAACATTCAAAGATGCAGTAAGAACCAAAGAAAGGGAAACAATTTAGAAAGTGCCACCTAATTTCTGACCACATAGAAATAACTGGAATAAAATTGCCTCCAAATACACATAGTGTCTTCTCACTGCAGCCTCCCCATCATCCCCCAGAAAGAATAAGTGACAAGAGACAGACCCCTCCTCGACCAGCCCCAGGGACAGTTGACCAGAAGAAACCTCTCCAGTCTGGATCCTCGAAGATGTAAGGCAGGATACGAGTGAGGAGCCGACAGCAGTTCAAGACAATTTGTCTTTCCTTCTCCGTGTGGCAGCCACTCTCTGCTCCCTGCACCAGCTTCTCCACAGCCTGAAGGAAACAAAACCAAGGAAGGCAGCATTAGCCTTGGCACAAGTTAGCAAGAACAGTTCTGTCCTGCTAGTGATACCCTCACACAGACTTAGAAGCAGTTCTTGAAGTCCATTTTCTCGCAGTTTAATGGCACTGTTGCTGTTTGAAACTCCGTAAAAAACAGGGTTAATGATTTTAAACAGACCTTCTTGAATTTCTGCTGTTCCACTGCAGGAGACCTCAAAATGCCAGAGCTAACCCATGCAGCACACATGTGGTGCCATGTGAGACAGACAACCAAAGCACCAGAAGGCTCCTTCCAGCACTGCTCCATGCACTGAAAAGGGCAGGTGCGATTAATCAGCTGCAGCAAGTACCCCAGATCCAGGCAGGAAGAACCAAGGCAGCAGCACTGTGCTGCACCATGTGAGGTGCTGGCAGGGGATGATCACACAGAAACACAGTCTGACAGTTCTGTCTGTGTGATTACAGCAGGGACCTCTCCTGACTCAGGAGGTGAGAGCTAAGCTGATGCCTGTGTGAGGCGTGCGGGTACAGCCTCCAGCAGCATCTGTCAAGGTCCTGCTGCAGAAGAGGGTGGTAGCCCAGGTTTCCCCACTGCCTCTGTGAAGAGGATTGCTGCTCTGGAAAGAGCTGCTGGGCTGAGACACTGTGGCCCATCCAGAGGCCGCTGCAACTGCCAGTGGAGGGTCACTGGGCTTTTCAGAATAGATGTGGGTCTTAGCAGGCCACAGCCACAGGAGGCAGAGACAGGAGATTTTACCCACAGATAGAAAAAAGCACTCTTCCCTCTATGGCTGCACCCACTTGCTCTTACTCTCTGATCCCAAGGGCAAACAGAGGGGAAATGAAAGCCAAAACATTTAACAAGGATTCACCTTGCTGCTTTTTAATTCATGAGGTCATGTGCCCCTGCTTATTTTCACGGCAGACTGCCTGGGTCACTGACTCTGCCAGCCTGCGTCACTGCACTAATGGGTATTAAGTGCTGTTTGTACCAGCCTGTCACACACTCACTGAGCTGAACCATTTTTTCAGGCACACTTATGACTGTACAGCCTGAATCTCCAGCCATGACTGTAAATGACATTTCTCCACAAATCCACAGCATTGCTAAGTCCAGTGGCACATTGCACATGGCACAGGTCAGGGCCTTCAGTGTGGCAAAAGAGCTGCTGGAGCCTTGTGGGCTCCTGTGACACTGATATCCCCAAGATCTACAGCTCATGGATAAACAGTCCTGCAGTCACACGGCCTCCCAACACACCAGCTTCCAGTAGGGAGAAGAGACCATATTTTAGTCTTGGTTTTTGAAAAAAGAAGACACGGAGTCAAAGGGGTTACAGATCTCCTAGGCCCTTCTCTACTCCCAAATTGCTCATTGCCAGAAGCCAATACCAAGGGGGAAAAAACCATTGCAGTTTTCCTCATGTTCATATTTTTTCTCAAGTATTCACTACATGCCTGTGTCTACAATTCACAGTCAGAGGTACCTTCACGATGATTCACTTTCATTCACACATTGTAGAGGAGGAAAGAAAAACAGGATGGCAGCAGCTATTTAAAACTGGAAAAATGCCATTCTAAATGTTTCAACTACAAATTCAAGGCTACTCTTGGCATGGCCCAAATCAGGAGCATTGTTAACACCTGCACTTTCCCAGGCAGAGTAGGTCTCAGGCTGTTGCTCATCAGCTTGACAATTTGCCAAACCTGGCAGGGTAGGAAATGCTGTTCAATGTCCCTGTGCTCCATAAAAGCATGTTACAACACCAGAAGCAGCATCAGGAACGTTCTGTTATCTCAGCAGAAGGAAGAAAAGTCTTAAGATCTTCCTCGAACTTTACCCAGGCTTTTGTGCAGTGACAGTTTGCAGATCCCTCTGGGATCTCAGCTTGAAGCCACACTGGTGCGTGGTGAGGTACAATTAGGTGCAGACAAGGAACAAGATGCTTCAGCCTCACACAAATACGCAGCATTGCTACAAAACCCCCTGAGAAAGAAGCAGTTTATAGAGCAGGCAAGACCCAAGAGGACAGAGCAAAACACAGGAAGGGGACAAGAGGAACAAAGCTCCAAACTGATCAAATGCCAGCTATGGTCTGTGCTAACCTATGAGAGGAAGGGTTGAGAATTACCCTCAGGAGGAGACAGGGACAATCAAGCACATTGTGTGGTACAAGGTACCTGTTAACTCCTGGAAACCACATTGCTGTTGATCCAGGGGCACCCCTGCTAGCACAGCTCTAAGAAATAAAACAACACCAAACTTACCTTGTAACACAAAGTTGCTAAATTTGAAGGCGATTCTTCTCTCACTGCTCGGATCTCTGCAGCTGGTACAAGGGCAAAGACATCCTGCACTGAAGTAGCTGTGTCTGCCCAGAACTGGTCCCAAAAGGCATCATCTGTGGCCTCCACAGGCTGTGGAGAGACAAATGTGTTTAGAGATGTAGAATTACCATTCCATAGGATCCAATCATCAGCAATTATGCCCGGCTTGGGAATGGGATGAGGCAAGAGGTTCAATAAAACATGGTAGCTAGCACTAATGGTTTTATGTATCAGCCCCTGTTTCCAGGGCTTTGGATGGTTTATCTCCCAAAATGAACATTCCTTCAGACATACAAGAGGCTTCATGTTTGTCTACAACTGCTGCAAGTAATCCAAGATCTTCACCACTGCACATGGGGCCAGGCTGTCCTTGTGCACTCTGCCACCTTCAGAGCAAGCCAAGGAAGCCCTGAGTGTGCACTGGAATTACTTCTGTTGTAACCAAAATCTCGAGGAAGCAATCGCTGACATCTCATTAGGGCATGAACAGACCCACAAAACTGACAGACCCACCTCAAAGCACTAACAGATAAAACGCAATTGATCTTTCAGAATCAAATATTTATAGAGAACTGGACTCAGTGCAGCCGGTGGCTGCCAAGGCTTTGTTCTTAAAAAGCACTAAGTGTGCCATTCAAAGAGGAGATGGAAGAAAGAGACCAAAGAAAACAATCCATTTCAAACCTGTGTCTCAGAAGCTCAGCCCAGTCCTGGGAACACACCTCTTTCCATTTAGATTTTCTGCTAATACTGCCAAGAGATAGGCACTGCCCAAATACAGCTGGGAGTGCTCATCCCACCCTGGGGTCCAGCTACAGGAGTGCAATAAATACAAGCCTGTTTATGACAAGCAGTGTGAAAGAGATGGATCCATGACTGCAGTCAGAAGAGGAAAATGTGAGCTTTCCCATGAGCTTCAACCAGCCATTGTGTGGGCACGCTTGGCAGGCCAGAAGAGCTGCTCCTGAGCACCCCCAGTGCTTGGCTGGGGGCGAGGAGGAGCCTCCCGCCAGCACCAGCTCCAAAGCAAACAGCAGCGCTCACCTTAGTGATAATCAGCACCACTGGGTGGGTTTTGCACGTCAGATATGAAAGGGGCAAAAATATGACTGTGTGGTTAATTCAAACAACTCCTGCCCACTCCCAGATCTGCCGTAGAAGGCAGAAAATTTGCCCAGCTCTGTGCTGTGTCTAAATGCAGCTCAGATGCCACTCACAGGAGAACGGGTCGTTCACAACTCTGACACAGGGAAGTGCTGCAATGCCCTGTTCACTGCCACCGCCTGAACTAACAGCCCCAGCCCATGGGCAGGGGATGTGTCACCACCACCAAAGGCAAAAAAGTGAGAGGGGCCAGCTACCCCAGACCTGTACTGCAGGTTATTGCCCTGCAGCTCTTTGCCTTAGTGCTTCAGTGCTGCTGGTCCTAGTCCTCCCAGTCGTGCAATGAACCAGCCCAAGCAACTCCCCAGTCTTTAAAAACAAAACCAGAAAAAAACCCATGTGTGCTCAGACATCTGATTAAACTCAGCCCTAGTGTTGAAAACCTAATTTTATCACCTGGACACCAAAGTAAGATCCCACCAAACCTCTTCCCAAGGGAAGAGCGACTTTTTTCAAATGGTTCAAGATCACAGATCCCCAGAGGGATCCCCCAGAGGGGATCTGTAGGAACAATCCAACCCAATATTCACAGCTTGATTTTCAGCTGAGCATGTGAAGCATCTGAGCTCTTTGTAACCTGACATGAAACACTTAAATGGAAGGAAAGCTATTTTGCACATCTCATCTCTAATTGTTCTCCTCAAAAAGAGCCAAGTATTTGGAAATCCAATCTATGTCATGCATGAAATACCTTACAAATCCTACACCCCATTTCAAACCACACACCTCATGTAGAACTGCCACATGTACATCCTGGCTGCCTGCCACAGCCACTCCCACTGACAACAGCAAGCAGAAATTGCTGCTAATTGGGCATCATGCATAAATAATGTCTTCACTCTCCTCTAGAGGGGAAGCAGAAAAACATTTACCTCTAGTAGACACCGATCCCTTCACCTCCCACTAGCCTGAGGCCTCCTCAGAGGTTGAATACAGCCGCTGTTTTACAGACGGCAGCACAACATGGATTGAGGAACTCTGACTGCAGCCCCTTGGAGGAGGGAAGCACAGGGGTGATTCCCTGAGCTGCAGCGTTGGATGTAGCGCAGTGTTCATGTCTCAGCTGCCATCCTGGCAACCAGATTACGTTAAAACACCACTACCTTGCATTTTTAATAGCTGCAGCAAATCAGCTCTTCATCAACAAATGGTATCCCATGTACAATCCTGGGACGTGGATTCAGTACTGAGTCACTCACATCCCCACTGCGCCCCTGGTTTTAATTACCAGCCTGTCGTCATGAAGCTACTCAATCCACGTAATATCCATCCCCTTGACAGAACATTACTGGCTGTTTTTAAGCTGATTGTACTCTGCATGCAGCATCTCTGGGGATCTAAATATCCATTTCCTCAGCTGAGCTCACCCAACAGACTGTATCCAGCCCCATGGAGGAAAGAAATACAGAGACCTAGATCAGCCTTGTTCACCAGCCAGGAATATCTTCATCTGGAAACGTCAAGATTTAGGTACAAGTGTTGGTACAGCACATGCTGCAGCCACAAATCCCAGAGGACCCCTAGCCTTGACAGTGCTTAAGCCAGAGAACTTATGAGGAGCTGAATCCTCAGCACAGGTAAGAAAGAGCCACATGTCCCTCCAGCACAGTGCAGACAGCCAGCTTTGCACCAGCAGAGCAGTGAGAGTAAGAACTGAAGAATCAGTAGCTTGACTCTACTCTGGAAACACATCTGGCACATCTGGAGAGCAAAGGAACTTCCTGACCCACACACACCTCATGACAGAGGCTGCTGAAGGTACAGAGCTCACTGGCAGAGAGAGACTGATGCCCAAACCAAGCTCCACAGCAAAGGGGTGAGGGAACTGTAGAGCAGAGTGGTGCTGAGGACACAGTGGGCAGATCCAAGGTGATGTGACAGAGCAGACAAAGAGGGAGACTTTTGCCTTCAGTAAAGACCTCCCACCTGCACGCCGGCCAAACAAAGGTAAAACCAGTCATTCTGGACACCTCCATTCTTTGTTTTTCACTAGTTGTAAATGTTGTGTTTCAGGTTCTTTGAAGCACACCACACACACACACTGCAGGAGTTAGGAAAAGAAGACACTTCATTCACAAGCCTCATGCCAGTTACTGAGCAGAGAATCACAGCCTGAGCAGGCAATCCCCAGGCAAACAGGATACCTCACAGGAAACAGGAAAACAGCGACAGCCTGACCATGTCCTAAAAACAGGAAAAGCTCCCAAGGCACAGTCTCCCCTATTTGTTACTGTCCTCAGCCTGACATCAGCACCATCTTCACTTTCTCTTTTAGACACAGTTCCTCACAAACTCTGGCTCTGTGTGTGCGTCTGTGTGTTTGTACCTCCTCCCAACCAAGAGCTCTCTGCACTTATAACTCAAATCAAATGTCCATTCCTAACAATTCCTCCAACAGGCCCCCACTGGAGGGCTATCCTGAAACTAATTCTAAGGTTGCTACAGACCGTCAGCAGAGAACCAAAGGACAAGCAGCCACTAGCTTTGCTCAGTGTCTTCTCTTTTCACTTCTTGCCAACACACCAACTAGGCATCCCACCAGCCAAGGCAGCAACCCTTTGGAGCAGGGGCTCTCCTTTTCCTGGGGCTCAACAGCAGAGCAAGTCCCTCATCTCTGCCCTGTACTGCAGAAGCTCAGGTGATGTGTTACAGCAGTTGCTCCTTTCACCCCAAATGCGGCAGAACTGTGGCGTGTAATGACCATTCACACAGCACTTGACTGAGATTTAGATCAGGTAACCCTGCAGGCCCAGGGATTAGTTTGAGGTAATTCACATATCTTTGTAGTACCTGTTTCTGAGCCACTGTGCAAAAGGAAAGCCTGGGGACAGAATTATTCAAAATATAAATAACTACTAAGATTTCATCCCTCCTGCCAAGGACAGCACCTCTACACAGGCTTCAGAGCAATAATATTTATTTTTCTATAGGATCTTTGCAGTCAGCAGTGCAGAATCAATGAGAGACTTCAAGTCGACCACCAGCTCTCTGCTCTCACAGCAGAGACAGTGTTGCAAAGCAAACTGGAAAATGGGATTTGTAGAAGTCTGGCAGGGAAAGCCCAGGACAAGTCAGCTGTGTGAAGTGTTAGTTACAGCTCTGCTTTTGATCAACCTGAGACTCTTGGACAGCTGAGTCAAGCTTGAACACCGTAAGAAATGGTCTGCCAGGGACCAACCTTTCTCCAAGCAACAAGATGGGCTTTTATCAGACTCAAGCTAACAGCCCATTGTACTCCTGGATTTCCGCACCAGGGAAAAGGAAAGGACTGGGGTTTGCCCCTCATGTTTGATTTTTTTCTGTCACTTTAAAAGCAGAGGCATAGCTCCCACTAAAATCTCACAAGCTGGTAGACAAGATCAAAAATTCTTATCTTCCGGCTGGTTGCTGGCAGGAACCCCAGCTGATGGGGAAAAGAAAAGGTGGTTCCTCAGCAGTTAAAGCTCCCAGACCAGTTCCCTGCAGTTGACCAGCCCTGACAAACTGTCATATCCACAATCCATGTTTCCCTTCATCTGTTAAATAGGCTGCACTTTTATGAGCAATTTGGGAGGGCTCACACATGCTCTATTATGAAGCACATCTGTTTTATTATCAAAGGGATGGGCCCTACCAGTATAATGTGTGCAGTGTAATGCACTATATACATACAATATAAAAATCCTAAAGACCATTTCTCCATGTGTGACTATAAATATACATCTGTGGCATAAGTTAATCTCTTCCTTCTGGTAATACTGCCCTTTTTAATCACTGAAATAATTCTGAAGTGATTTTTCTTTTTTAATGCTCTTACACCTTTAGAGTTTCTCTTTGGCAGTTAAAAAATCAATTAAGTAAATTCCATTTGCGTCCAGACTTGGTTCTACTTTCAAGTTCTGGGCTCCACATGTGCTGTAAGCATTAGAGTGTTATATTCCTTAGAGATTTATTTAACTTTTTTTTTTTAATGCTCACATGGGAACACTTGTTTTTTAGCCTGGAGATTATCAAAACTTATTTTTAAGAAAAAAATTAAATCTGTGCCAACTCTATACCTTCACCAAAGAGTGAACAGTGACTTCTGCTCAACCACTTCCTCCCACCAGAGCCGCAGGAACATCTCACAGTGTATTCTGAGCTCAGAGTTCTAATAGCTTGGAAGGATTTGGCTCTGTCCATGACTGCAGCCTGGTTTTGGATGCAGGATCTCATGGACCAGGAGGGTTTGCTGCTGGTGAGAGATCAGAAGGCTCCAGGAGGGCCCAGTCACGCGTTCTGCACAAGCAAACACCGGTGCCCTTCTACAGAATGTAAATATGGGAGCGCCAACACCCCACCCTTTTCCACAGGTAGTCAGTCTCACCTAGACCAGAGACACGTGGAATGAATCCAGCCAAGAATGAAGCTTTTGCTCCTTCCTTTTTATTCTGGGCCCCAGTGAACATTCTTCCCTTACACAGGTCGATAAACCAGGGGAGGAGAGGCTGCTGATCCAAGGGATTGCCTCATACAGGATTTTCTTTGTGAACAGTAGACTGGGCAGAGCCCTTTAAGCCTGATTTACCACCCCCCAATCTCACTTTAAAAGCACATTTCCCCATGAAGGAAGGACAGCCCAAAGCAGAGGATACTCTGAACTATTTGGCATGCAGAAGAGACTTTGGAAGACTCCCTTAAAACATTAATTCCCCCACTTCTCTCTTTACCTACATTCACAACTAGTGGTTTTAAACAATATATTCACAAAAGCCATTCTTCAGCAATGGACAAAAATGTGATACTGCTTTAGGAAGTATAAACATGTTTTGTTTCCAGGCTCTTCCACAGCCTTATCCATCTATAATTCAATTCCCAGTGGTAGCCTCTGTCTCTTGAGTTTGCACAGATTTTCTCCTACCACCCTTTACCCCTTTGCATCCATACCGTTTTCTTGTGAATTCATTCCCCATCATTAACTATCTTTCTGCCATCACCCCCACGTTTTCTTGGCAGCTGTTATTGCCTCACTTCTAAAGGTGGATCATAACAGCTGTTTTCCATTGTAGCTCAGAAGAACCTGAGATGTGACTTCTCAATAGAGAAAAAACCTTCTGTTCCTTAGACAGAAGGGCAGGCTGCTATTTTTTCTGCCAGTGTGCTGCTGCTACTGGGCACTCCACTTAAAACAAAAATTAAGGAAGCTCCCAGGACAGGCACAACATATGTTAGACCTCTAGGCAGCCACTCTCCCTTCACACAGCCCTGACTTTCACTTAACTCCTTCTCCTCCTCAGCCTGCAGAAATAAACCACCATTTCACCGGTCACAGATGGAAACCTCTGCTGCAAACGGCACAATTGCCCAAAAGCCCTTTCCACCCCCTATTACCTTAAACACAGGGCATGGTTCTCCACACATTAGCACGGGGGTGGGGGAAAGGATACAGGAAAGGGAGCAGCGGCGAACCGTGTGATGTAAACCCGCAAGCTGAATACATCAGGAGCTGTGGGCATCCCTCATGACAGCAGCGTCTGCTGCAAGAGATCACCAGCGGCGGTGACAGGCCCCGGCCAGGTCTGAGGACGAGCCGGGGCCCCTCCACACAC
>VWZU01016428.1:771915-794118 GCA_013397095.1 Sterrhoptilus dennistouni | reverse complement strand
CCCTCCCGCTCCGCGCTTCGGAGGCGCCGGGCCCCCGTTCGGCGGATGCTGCGCGTCTCCCCGGGCCGCTGGTGCTAAATGCTGAGCGCCGACAGGATGGAGGAGTTTCAGAGCGAGGAAGAGGAGCGCTGGTACGACCAGCAGGACCTGGAGCAGGGTAAGGATGGCGGGCCAGGGGATGCGCGGGCAAGAAAACTGGCAAACCCCGGGGAGGGAAGGGTGGGTTACCTTCCCTCTGGATTGTATTTGGTTGGCAAAGCCAGCGCCTCATCCTGCGGCGGCAAATCTCAGCTCCGCTGCTCCAAACCACCCTCCTGGCCGAGGAAAGTTTAAAGCCGATGGATGGAGGCAGGGAGCCCAGAGCTGTCCTAAGCACCAGGGCAGTAAATAATCTGTTGTGTTACATCTTCAAGGAGGCTGGCTGCCCAAAAAAAAACTTGCAGCAGGCAGAATCAAGTAGAATCAGGGTAGTTATGACACTGCTTTTATTTCAGAGTAGTCCAAAGTGGAGTTACCAGGCACATTAGCTGGAAATTAATACACGGGAAATAATGTATTGCTGAGGATGCTGAAAGTCTTTCTCAAAAGCTTTTGCTGTCCAAGCTCAAATCCAAGGGGATCTTCACCTTCTTAGTCACCTAATTACTTCTGGAGATTTTTCCAATCGGCCATAAAACCAGGTGAAATATGGGAGGAGAAGAAAAAACATCAAGGCCAAGTTTCAAACAGCAAAAGAAGCCTTGTTAGAAGATAAGTGTTCACTTCTGTAGTTTGCTTTGAAGTAACTGTACCTAGTTCAATGGAATGTTTATCCTAAGGCTGGACAGTTGGTGCCTGTGAGTATTTGGGGCTTTTTTTGATTTTATTTTTCTTATCTTAATATTTTGAGTCAACACACAGTAAGTAAATAACTGGAAGAAGTCCCATTTCAGGCCAGTGGCCCAGGAATGAGCAGAACTCATTTGCCAATACATAGCAAAAAATCATTCCTACCTAAACACAGTTCCCCTCTGGCACATTGCACTATAGGTACAGTTTTATATTTGCTTTTCCCAGCTGACTGTCAGCAGGGATGTGCATTCCAGCTGCACTGCCTCAGCCCACCATCATTCCAATACATTATGTCATGATTTGAAGTTTATACAACTTCAGCTGCAGGACAAGGGCCCAGCAAGGAATGATAACCAGTCCCCCAGGGGTTGTCACAGCTGGGCTTTAACCCCAATTTCTCAATTAACAGGAAGTAGTGGGATACTGGCCCCTGTTCTTTGAAACGCAACACTCAAACAAAGCCAAGAGCACAGAGATGAAGCTATCAGCTGGATAAACAGTGCAGCCTTTGAATGCTCAGAAATTCACATTTCTGGGTGACGTCTTCCCATGGCTCACAAGAGGCCTGGGCACTGGGCCAGGGGCAGGATGCAGGCTGAGGAACAGCAGAACTAGGGATGAATAGAGGGAGTGTTGAACAACATGGGACCAATTGATTTTTAGCCTAATGCTGTCCCTGCTGTCAGGTTCATGAGTCAGCACTGGCACTGTACAACTGGCTCACAACAATAAAAGCACCTTCCCACTGCAGGCCAGGTTCCCACTCTGTCCCAGCAGCCTAAACCCAGAATGACTGTCTCCAGATGATGGATTGATGCTGAGTACAGGCTCCACTTTTCAGCACATACAGACCTGGATGAAAACACAAACCCAAAACAAAGCCCAGCTGTGGGTTTGCAGCCTCCTGTATATGAACAGGGGCTGCACAGGCTTGCACAGACTCAAGGAGAAATGCGGGAAGGCTTTAACTGGAACCAGCCAAATGGAAAGGTCCTACGGGGTAATTACAACCGTAATTAATTTGCATGATGCACAAAGCATCACAAAGGACAGTGCTAGACTTTGTCCACATGCACTGTGCCTTCGCATGACACCCAGAGGTCTTTGGTGGTGGCACAGCCATGGATGTGGGGATGGGGGGTGGAAGGGCAGCACAAGACACCCAGCGTGGCTTTCAGAGGCATTGCTAAGAGGATTGGCATGCCAAGAGCCCAGGGTCGCACACAAACCCACGCCTGGCCTGGCAGCAGCACCGCGAGGACAGAGGACAAAAGCAGAGGCTTAAACACTGATCCTTAGGAGCAAGGGGTGGGAGAAACAAGAAACAATCCAAGCTAGGAGAGCAGAGAAGGTTCTTCTGTGAACCAGTTGGTTGGTGGGCCTTTATCGTCATTTCACAGCATCATCAAATATTTATTATATTTACATCCAAAACTGTTTGCTAAGCAACAGATGGCTTAACTGGGAGCTCTGTGATGATTATGTTAATTAACCATTTTAGCACCAGAGTGGAAATCATGCTTCCAGCTCCACACTGAGCACCTGTTACTTTCTTTGTCATCCTCCATGAGCTTCACCTTGCCAAAGTAACCATTTCTTTTCAAAATTATAAATCCCAATCACTCTTTCTTTCCCTTGAAGTGTCCACAGCAACTGGGTGCATCCACCACATGCTTTGGAAGCAGCAAGATCTGGTCCCCAGCCTCGAGGCTCTTCCAACCTTGTTCAGATTAAGCCAGTGCCTTTCAGATGCCTTTACCTGTTTCCTGCACACGGTAACACTCTGTAGCTTAAGGCATTGTACCAAGATGCCTTAGCACATAGAAGCAGAGACTCAAATCTCAGCCAGGACCCTCAGCAATGATATGGTTACAGCAGTGGTGTCCTGTGAGGTTTCCTTTGCAATAATGTTCTCTCTGGGAAGGCTTTCTGATGTGAGGAAAATGGCAAAAATGGAGCTGCAATACCCTCATATATTACTTAGCTTAGCGTATTGCTTTGTAAGCATGAAGAGATATCAGTGCTGCTTTGGGCTTTCCATGGGCCAGGGAGTCTGTGCCTCTAAGTGTTAAAACCAGGATAAAATACTGGTGAACCTTTTTCCAGCCCTTGAAAACTGATGATGTGGCTACAGTTGCATCACACCCTGTGCAGAGGGCCTACGTGCAGCCAGACCCCAAGAGAATGAATGAGCTAAAATTAGAGAGTCTGAGCTGCAGATAAGTGGGGGCACCTTTCCTGTTCATCAGGAGCATTTGTGTTTGGGAGGGCTGTGTGCCAACTCAATAGCATCTGGATCCAGACACAGCAGTTCTGCCAGCCACTTCCAGCCTTCATCTCCCCCGCAGCAATCTCACAAGATGAATTCTCCTTGCAGTCATCCCACTGCATTCCCTGATCTTCCCAGCCTCGCTATCTCCTGCCAGCATTCAGGTCTCAGAGCAGAGTGCAACCCAAGAGGAGACCTCTCAAAGCCACCCTTCTGATCCCTGGACCTAACCACAGCCTAAGGCACATGGGGGGATATTCTTGGGTATCCTGCATGGGGCCAGAATTGGCCCTGATGGTCCTGATGAGTCTGTTCCATCTCAGCCTATTCTAGGATTCTGTAAGTGTGGGATGATTCCTCCCCTGTCAATAAACAGCCTCTCACTGCTCTGAGATAGGCAGCAGGACCAGGGGGAGTGCAAGAACCAAAAGATCACCTTATTGCCACTGAGAGACCAGTTGTCCTTCTGGGCAGCCACAGAAACATTTGGGCCAAACCATCTGCAATGCAGGCTTAGGACATTACAACTGTAACCTCTAAAGGTCTCCAGATTTCCAGATTTAAAGATCTCTTTTAATTCCTCCTCCTCTTGCCAAGCATCTGATTGCTTGAGTACTAAGAAGGAAAATGACACGAGGTGCTGAGCTTGCACCACCCCCAAGTCACCCGTGTAAAGACACAGGGTCACCAGTGCTCCAGTGACCAGATCCTGGCATTGGGGTGAGCCCAGGGGATCCATGCTGCCACCCACATGGCCCAAAGCACTGCAATTTATCACCAGCTTCCCCAAAGCACTCACTGCACAGGAGAGCTGGTGAAATTCCATATTCTGCCCCTCATGAGGCAGTTATCCCAGCAGTCCAGGGACAAGGCACACACCTTTCTGTCCTCCAGGAGCACAGCAGTTCTCTCCCCTCCCTCCCTCCCCAGAGGCAAGCCAGAAGGACAGAGCTTTTGCCTGCAGTAGCTGAGCCACTTATTTATTTAGCAGTACAGTACAGCAGGTAGCTTATGGAAGTGGAAAGTTTTCAGTGGCTAATTGCTGAGCTGCTTAGGAATGACAAGAGGGACTAGGAAAGTCACAGGAGACAAGGAAATAAGAAGATGGGTTACTTGACAGGCTCCAAATATGGGGAAAAAAAGAGAATATATATAGATTTATTTTCCTAGAGTGAAAATTCCCTTGTTACATAAAGGCAGCAAGAAAAAGAGGCACAAGAAAGCCCTGCACAGCAACTTTCAGTGAGAGACCAGAAGCTCCTCTCCACATCTGCTGAACCCAGACACATAGTTCCAGCCGTAGGAGAGAGCAGAATTAGAAGAACTGCTGAAAAGGGAAAAAGGGAACAAAAAAAACCTGAGGGAAAAAAAAAATCAGAGTTTTCCATATCTCCCATCCTAAAACAATCAGCCAACAGTGGCAATTCTCCTTGGCAAGGCCATGCACGAAGGATTTATGTTCTGAATCCTGAAGGACATTTTCCCCCAGTGGCTCTGAGCCTGAGGGACAGGGAGCCAAAGCACCAGCTACTAACTCCCTGCACGTGGAGCTGTCCCAGCACCCCAGCATTTTCCAATCCTCTTTCTTTTCTGCTCCTGTACCAGCCAGTGCTGGCTGATGACAGGGTGGATGCACTGACTCAGTGTGACAGGCAGGAACCACTTAGAGCAGTGACAGCACCAGGGTCCCATCCTGCTCCTGCTAAAAGCAGTGCCAGCACTCAGGATAACACACTGCTCAGTCCTGCACTCACACACTCTGTCTCCTCTCCCAAAAGGCTTTCCCAGAGCAGCACAGTGCTAAATTCCTACCTCATCTCACTCCAACAGATCTGTGTGCTCACACCAAACACATCTTCAGGGTTTCCAAAGCTTCTACTTTATCTGCCCAAAAACAGGTATGTGGGCCAAGAATTTAGGAAAATAGCTCCAATACAGAATACCCCAGAGGAAGGAAACCAGATGCTACACAACTGCTGCTTTTTGCACAGCTGGGAATTTCAAAGGGATTTTATGTTCCAGTTTGGTTTTTGTTTTTTTTCCGTGTGTATTTAGCAAACAGTTATAAACCATCTCTCCAAAAAGCAACAGTTCCAATGGTTTAGACAGACTGTTCCTCTGAAGCTTTCTGGGAAGTCACTGTAGCCTATCCCATGTGTTGTGCAGCTGCCCTGGCCCTGCTCAGTTAATTTGCCTCCTCCCTGAAGAATTCAGACCTTCAAGTGTGTAATATCCAGGTCCATTCTGGCGTCTTCCAAATATGCAGCTGCAGCACCAGCAGTTGGAGCAAGGATGTGATCATGCCATCCTCCAAGTTTTCTTGGTCTACAAGGAAGTGTTGAGTCCTGGGAAGGCACCTGAACTGGGAGGTGGTGTTTGCAGGAGGCAGAGCAAGGAGCAGCACAGCATACCCCACGAGC
This sequence comes from Sterrhoptilus dennistouni, assembly GCA_013397095.1. Classification (NCBI taxonomy): domain Eukaryota; kingdom Metazoa; phylum Chordata; class Aves; order Passeriformes; family Zosteropidae; genus Sterrhoptilus; species Sterrhoptilus dennistouni. The sequence continues at coordinate 788,598 of VWZU01016428.1, read as the reverse complement.
ATCAGTCTTTGCAGCAGAACTGTCATGGACACTGGTTTTGGTGTTGGGCCCCAAAAGAAGTATTGTTCTGCATCCTGTTCAGGACTAGTGGTAGACATAACATCATTTTGAGAGTACATCAAGTATTTCATCACTCCCTTTCCCTGCAAACCCAGACTGGAAGGTTACAGCCCTGTGCAGCTGCACAAACAGCACTGATCACTCATCTGAGGTCAGGATCTCTTCCCACATGGGCAGCATCTCCAGCCTGTGCCAATAGCCAGGCACAAGACAGCTGGGCTGTGAGCTGAGCACCTGGAGGAACAGGGCTTCCTAAATTCCCCAGCAGCAGATGGGAAGGGAACAGGAGTGGGGCAACACCCTGCAAGATGATACACTTTTCTTCAAAGTCAAGAAAACGGGCTTCTAGAGAAGAGGTGGGCAGGTTTTTGGCATTGCTGCAGAGGGTCAGGCTGTTTCTGCATCTAGCTGTAACACGTGGAAGGAAGGTCTCTGTACCTACCTGCCTCTGGAAATAAGAGGTAGCAGACAGAAGTGATCAGCTGTGGCAGTGCTGGCAGGGGTCTTGGGGGCTGCTGCAGCTGCAAAGTGACAGTTGTGCTGCAATGGTTGCTCCCCGAGTGTCCAAATCACTCAGTATCAGTGGTTCCACCTGCCTCCCCCCAGCAAGAGGGGAGCAAGGACATCCAAGTTGGCTGGGAATGGCTCATAGTAGGGGAATATATTGTGTGAGCAGGAGCAGGGCAGGAGAATGGACACAGTTGTGGCAGCCCAGCGCTGTGGGCACCATCCCCTGCCATGTGAGCAGTGACCTGTCCTTCGCAGGGCGCCTTTGCTCAGGGCTCTGCACATGCACAGCACTGTGCTGAACACCCTGGTGCACATCCTCCTTGTCCATCCTGGGTCACTTACAACCTCCTGCCCCCAAAACACACAGGGGAGAGGAGTTTTGCCACATGGCAGCCATCCACCTCTGTGTCTTTAGCTTTAAAAGAGTAGAAGCCTTTATTCACGGTTTTCTGCAACCCAACATAATTAATTAGTTGGAGATTTGCTGCCTGAGGGAGGAGCGCACACAGAAAAGCTCAGGCTGCCTTTCTCCCTCCTTTTTCTTCACTCCTTCTCTTCAATAGCCCCACTTGTATATATTTATTTAGGACATTCTGATCCAGGTGCACTATCAGAGCCTTGGAGCCACCAGTCACCAAGCTCTTTCAAACCATTTTAACCTAAAAGGCAAACACAAGCACTGAGGCTGTTTAGATAAGAGAACAGCAGGAAAAGATGCAGATGGAGCCTCAGCCATGGTCTAATAACATCCTCTGTGTTCTCATGCTCTAACAACTTGGCAAAAGGCACAGCAGTTGCTGTGGGCACAGGGATGGGACTGCTCTGTGTGTGTTTGTAGAGAGATAGCTCATAAGCAGAGGTGACCATCCTGGGTCACAAGCATTAATATACAGGGGAGAATTTGGGGTGCAGGATGATAATTAAATCTAAAAAGTCTGGTGAGCATCTGAGATGAATAAAGGAGAGCTGATAAAGGAAATATCAAAGATAACTAAAAAATATACAAGGCAAGGAAGGGAGCAGCAGGGGCTGAGAGAGCTGAAGGGCTTCTGTGCAGCACAGCACAGTACAGTGTGTCCCTGAGCCCCCTGTCAGGGATTTCCACTCCTTGGTGGTACCACTTTTGCTCAGGGAGTTCAAGATAGCATGGAAGGAGCTGTTGTCAGTGCACTGGGCTTGTCTTGACCCCCTGCCACCACCTGAGCCTCCCCCAGCAGGGACACTTGCACAGCCAGAGGCAGCACAGGAGCACAAAACAGATTACGCAAGAGAAAGAAAAGGAAGGAAAAAAACCAAGCAGGAAATCCAGCAAATCTCATTAGGGTAACAAAAATGCCACTGTGACCAACATCAGCTCAGCCCAGCAAGAGCCACAGTTTGAAAGGAGGAGAAAGAAGAGGAGGAGGCAGCTGTGCTCCCAGGAGCTTAGGCACCCTGTTTGCTCTCACCCAGCCCTAACAGAGGCTTTTCCCCACCTGATTCATTGGGGGTGTTTTACAAAGCAAGCACTGCCTTTGTGGAACACCCCACCACACCAAAATAGCAGATCCTCCTAAAAAACACACTGAACACCAAGTGCAAAGCTGAACTGAGCAGCAATGTCTGAGTTATGCCAGTGTAAAAAGCAATGGGGAATCCACGTCTCAGCAGTAACACTGGTGACTCTCTGGAAGATCTGGCTGGCCTTGGGAAACACTATCTTCTGTGGAATGGGATGTTGGAAAGGCTTTTTCAGGTTGTTTTCTTCAGGTTGTTTTTGAGATGCTGCCACATGGCATTTGCTTCACTGCACCCCAGCAAGTTCCATTGCAATGCCTTATACAGGCCAAGTACAGAGATTGTTTCCACTACCTGCCATGGAGCAGCAGTAAGTGATATACAAAAGCTGATCTTTATTGTATTATACTCAGACAGCACAATCCCTTGCAACTATGAAGGAAAATAAATGAGTAGCAAGTATACCCTATGCAGGGGTAAACCAGCATAGCTCATTCATTTAGACTTTGAAAGGAATAATTGCACCCACCCTTGACTTTAAGTACCCATGTGTAATGGAGCAGACAGTAAATGCCATTAAACGTCAACAGCATTAAACATCAATTCTTAACTCTCAATGTACCCCATCCATCAGCTCACAAGCACCCTGAGCTTCCTCCAGAGACCTCCCCACCTCTTCCCTGCTCTTCAGCAGATGCATTCACCATGTGCAGCACAGGACAGGAACAGCCCTTTTTACAGCCCCACATTTAGGAAGGGGCCACAAGTAATTCCTTTATACATGCTCAGCTGAAAAGGACCTGCAAATCACAAAGCCTTGCTCATCTGCACCACACAGAAAAGGACTCCTGTGTCCCCTGCAAGCTGCTGGCTTTGCAGGACAGGGACAGGGATGGTTTACTAAAGGTGAGGACCCAAGTGCAGCATTCCCAGTGTGTTCTCTCACAGCGTAAATATGAGAGTCCCTTGCTGTCAAGAGAGGTGACAGGGGAAAGTCCAAAGCAGCTGCACCAGATGGCGACTTCCTCAGAAAGCTGCATTTATGAGGAGCATCTGAACAGCTACCAGATCATCGTCGTGCCAAGAGCAGCCAAAACCTTCCCAATGCCAGGCTTATGCTCTCCCACAGTCACAACCAGGAGATGCTGGAGGGAAGAAACCCCTCCAGAGGGCTGTGGTGGACCACTCTACTCAAACAGATGCAGGCCAGCACTGGGAAGACAGAAACAGCTCCAAACCCTCTTTGAGCCTCGTTGCAAGGTTTGGGAAGCACCAGCTCTGCTGCAGCCCCATGCAGGGAACATCCACCACAGGATGCTGCCATGAGGAAATACCCTGCAGTTTGTCCCTCAGCCTCTTTCCATCAAAGGCAACCTGCTACAGCTTTTGGATCACGATGGGGTTTTTTCAAGTTTCCTCAGTGGCACAGAGATAGCAGAATTATTGCTGGCCTGCTGCTGATCTCTGCAGCTCCAGGATGGTGCCTCCTTGATGTTCTGCCCAGCCCTGCTCCCTGTACCAAGCACTGCCTGGATTCAGCTCCCGTTCCCTTCCCACCATATGGTCTCTCTTCTCATCCCCAACGTCCGTGTTCAGAGGCCTTTCCCATGGCAGCTTTCAGAGAAATGCAGCCTCCATCCCTCCCTCCCTCTCTCCCTTCCCTGCTGCACAGGCACAGCCCTTTGTTTGGGGACACAGCGTGTTTCCTCGGCTGGTGTTAATTGGAAGGGTCACGTCAGTGTTTGCAGTGCAGGGAGCAAAAGGGTGCCAGGCTGGTGCTGCCCAAACACTCTGCATCCACAGCTCTCTCCTGATAGGATTTGGCAGCATCAAGACCCCATTTTTGAAATTGCACATTGGCCATTTCAGAGTGGTGCCTTCAGCACAGGCAGGATGTGGAGGGATGGGGCACATCGAGAGGACACACGGCACTTTATTTCTCCTCCTGCATCCAGAGGGGTGGGGGAAGGGAGGCATCAGCATATCTGCTAAATTAGGGCAAGTCCTTCAGCACTGGCTAATCTGACAGTGGAGAAGCAAATAAGGAATACAAAAAATTGTGGGAAAACCATAGTACTATGTAGAAAGGATTGCTGAATTCCTAAACGGTTCTTCTTCTCTCCCAAATGCCGTGGTGAAATTTCACATTCAGCCTGGGGTTCCCAAGGTCTCTGTGGAGAGGAGCTGTGTGTTCCCTCAGCCCATGCAGAGGCACAATTAGTACAAAGATCAAGAGGGATCTGGTCTAAAGATGACATTAAAGCACTTCCACAGCATCCCCTCCCTCCCATCAGCCCCACAAGCTGAGGGGACCAACAGGTGGGGAAGAGGACTCAGGCAAAAGGGGGTGGATGAGACAGGATTAGCAGGGATGTTTTGGCTGGCAGCCAGAGAGTGAGGGAGTGTGTGTGACAATGGCTGAGGCAATTAAAAGACACTAAAAAAACCAATTCCCCCATGTCCTCCAAGCCTGGAGTCTCCCAGGCCCTTATGCTCAAAATGGAAACGAAGACTCAATTTTCTCCTCAGAGCCAAGCCCCATTCCTTCCTCTTTCCCACTCATCCCCCAACGCTGCCCATTTCCCCCATTAAATTATTGCTGACGGAGCCCTTTAAATTACAATGCAGGATCTTGCACTGCCTAATCCACTTAACTCAACCCCAGCTGATTAAATTGGATGCCATATGGTGGGAGAGCACTGGTGTAATCCACAGGGACAGGGACACACTTGACTCATTACCTGGAGCACAGCACGGAGCCCTCTCACTACACACCTCCACACCGGGGCCCTGCTTGTTGCCAGGGATGTGATTTCCAAGGTGCCACTCTCCAGCAACAACACTGGCTCTGGCAAGGTGGTGCTGACATTAAACACAGCCCCAAGCAGCTTAAAGGCACAAATTATCCTTCATCTCTGCTGGCATCTGGCTGTTCCCCCAGCCCCAGCTGGTGCAGCAAACACTCAGGTCTCCCAAGGGCACTTTATAAACCAAGGAAATTTGGTGCTTGGAAAAAACCAAATAGGTGGAGGAGGTCTGTCCATGGGGAAACGTGGCCATAACTTGATTGCAGGGAGAGCTGCAACTGCAGCTTTCAGACTGGGTCACTGTGCAATGAAGAGGATTATAATTAAAAAGGTCACAACCCTTTTAATAATAACACTCTGCAATGCAGGGCACAGCTGGAGAGCACATTCCCATGGAAAGGGGAGATTCGAGGACATACTGAGCAGCTGTTGGCAGCACCACATCTGGGGAGCCAGCAGAGAGAAACACAGAGAGAAACAGGCAACACACAAAGTAGTAACACATCAGCACATCCCACAACACATCAGGAAAAGCCCCATCCCAGGCACTGACAGCACTGTAGATCACCCCCTAGCAGGCACTTGTGTCCAGTGTCAGTGTGAGCCTTATTTTGTGATGTGTGAGAGGTCAGGGCTGTCCCAGGCTCAGAATACATCCCAGGAATCCTGGTTCCCCTTTTTGTCTTAGTGACCAAGTATCCCTCTTTCCCCATCAACTACATGGCAGATTGAACTACTGGAGAAAATTATAGCTACTCTCAGCCCTGGCAAAGCCTTTGCAAAAACAAACCATTAGATGCAGACCAGAGGGGAGCTTTACAACAGGTGAAGAAAATGCCAGGGCAGGAGATCCAGGTCCCCTCACACCCTGCAGGATTGTCACTCCTTAATTACCTACAGCTGCATGATAACCACACCAGAGAAAGAAAGAGCAATAATGCACACCAGCACCTGTTTCCTTACCTTTTGGAAGGATTAAGGTCAGATTTTCACTCTCTCATCCTGAGAGCTGTTACCTCTAGAAACACCAAGAAAAATGTAGCCCACCTGCTCCTAGTCATGTTTTAAGAACATAACCAGTTCCTGTGAAAGCAAAGGGCTGTTCTCAGAGCCAACAGTGCTGTCCCAGGTTCATAAACAGCATCACCTATGTGCTTAAGCTTTAGCCAGGGATTCACAGGGCCTGGAGGCTTTTTCTTTTCCCAGCAGCAAAAACAGCATTTTAAACTGGCCACACTGACAATATCTACTTTTCCCTGCATTCCTCCTGAAGTCCAAGTATTTCAGTAGCTTCCTAAGGGCATTTAGAGGTGGCAGAGAGTGAACACAAAGTGGTTTGTCCTTTCCCTGGGGCTGCCCCAAGGAAAGAGCCCTGGATTTGGCTGCTGCATCACTGCCAGGGCAGCACATCTGAGAGGTGCCTCCAGGCCCCTCAGGCCACGTGGGGTTTTATTACTCCTGTCAGTCTATTAGTGGGTGATGGATGGAGGCTGACAGGGAAGGCAAGGCACTCCCTTCGTTAGAGATAATAATGTAATTTAGAGAGCATCCCCAAGGCCCTGCAGGGCTTTACCAACCCTGTGCTCCATTCTGAATGGGTGCTGAGCCCTTCTCAGTGATAGGGGATGTGCTGAGCACCTGCCACAGCCCAGATCCTGGGCTGATCCTGGTTACAGTGTGCAGGGAGTACAGGAGGGGTTTGCAGCCAGTAAAGCACCAAATTATCATTGCACTGAGGAGCTGCAGAGTCCTGAGGTCAGCCTCCCTTGCTCCTGCAGCCCAGCAAGACAAGAGGCCAGATCCTGTATGTTCTGTGACCATGCATCCAGGTCAAAACGTGCCAGTAAAACCAGTGCCATGAAAAATGTGCTGCTGTGCTTGGTGTGGGGGCATTTTCTGGGAGGGAGAGATCCCATCACACTCAGCCATGGAGCTGTGGGAACTGCAGCAGCTTTGTCCCTCTGCTTTTCAGACTTGCACTTGGCTGCAGAGCTAGGGAAGACACTGCTGGAGCGAAACAAAGAGCTGGAGGACTCCCTGCAGCAGATGTATGCCACCAACGAGGAGCAAGTGCAGGAGATTGAGGTAGGGACACAGTGGGGACAGGGGTGGGGACAGGGGCTGCTTGGTCACCGCTGCCACCTAAGGGCGAAGGTGGGAAAGGGGCACTTCCACCAGTGCCAGCAGAAAGGCAGGGATGTGCTGTGGGGCACAGAAATTGAAGTATTTTCTGTGAGTGCCTGAAGCAGGATGGATCAAAGTCTGTTTGAAAGTCTGTTTTAAAGTCTGTTGATGGATTAAAGCTCATCCTAACCCTGGGGAGGGTCTCGTTCTCCCATTAACTGGCATCTGCCCTTTTCTCACATCCTCACTCCCTGCCCAGATGTGCACACCAGATTTTGGCACCAGGCTGCATCTAGGTCACGTTTGGCCTTCCCCTGCACATCCGTCAGCCTTCACACTCATTTCTCTCTGCTCTGCTGCAGCTTTCCCTTGATCCCAGAGATTCAGAATCATGTTTGTTCCCAGCTGGCCCCTCGGCACCCCTATAACACAGCTCCCTTTGTCAGAGGCATAAAATAGCTCTTTCTCTAAGAGCTGCAATCTAAACCCCCATTTCAAGCATCCTGTGGGGTCAGGGCAGTATTTCTAAGTATTTCTAAGAGCTCACAGAACTGATCTTAGAGGCTTAAACCTGCTGTGCCTTGGGAGGGTTTTCATCCACTGGAAACCTCCTAGGGATCTGTGAGTTTAAAAAGATTGGACACTCCCTGATTTAAAAGGACACAGGGCAGAGGAGGGCTGCCAGTTCACAAGAGCAGCACATGATTCTGTAGGGATCTGACAGCTGATGTTTGAAGGAACTAGTGGATGTATTTAGCCATCTCCCTTCCAGCAACCCATCAGAAGCACATCCACCATAGGATCTGGAATCTGGTCCCAGCTGAGAGTGAGCATCTGAATAGATGCCCCTTCCGAGTCTTCTGAGGATAAGCTTTTGAAATGGCAGGCTTACAGAAAAGGGTGTGCAAATCCACAGAAACCACAGGTCTCATATTTCACAGACTCAGAGTTTTAGCCTGAACTCCCAGGGAAACACAATTTCTGCAATCGATCTGTCAAACGATCCAGTAACCAACTGGCCAATTTCAGTCAACTTTCAGTCCCAGGGATATCAACTTTCTTTGGTACTGGGAATAAAAAAGCTGCTGAATAGAGAGAAATAGAGGTTAGTGACCTTCACAGAGGGCAGGGGAAGTTCAATCGCATTTTAGACACAAAAATATTTACAGTGGTCAGGGGGATGAATATTTCATCTGTGGAAGAGGCTTCAACCAGGCAGAGCCACAGAACACATTGTCAGAGGAAGCAAAGGCTGTAGGAGTTTCTGCTTGTGAAAAAACCTGGGTTTAGGATGTGGAGTGCTCATGCTTCACTTTCCTTTGCAGTACCTGACCAAGCAACTGGAGATGCTGCGGCAGATGAACGAACAGCACGCAAAGGTCTACGAGCAGCTGGACCTGACAGCGCGGGACCTGGAGCTGGCTAACCAGAAGCTTGTGCTGGAAAGCAAGACTTCCCAACAGAAGATCCAGTGGTATGGCCTCCCCTGGACCTTCAAGATCCAAGAGCCTTCAGCTCGCCCTTCCCCTGCCCCGAAGTGCACCCTGTTATTGCTGTTTGAGCCATTCCCTTTTGTATCAGCCCAGTTTTGCAGCCATTTAGAACACAAGTGTGTTGCAGTAATGCTGGTTAGCAAGGGTCAGCCACAGCACACCCATCCCTGGGATGAGGGCTGGATAAAGGAATGTATGAAGCTACCTGGAGAGAGGCACAGCAGCCTCTCCTCAGATGTGTTTCTTTGGAGAAAAGGCACATAATCCTATCAGGGAGATCCCCAGTACACATCCCTGAAGAAACACCAGGCACAGATCCAGCAGCTCATGAAACCCTGGCTAGTCCATGCTGAAACACCAGTTTATCAATAATATTTCTGTCCTAAAACAAGCCCATGATCAAGGTCATCCCTGTAAACAGCCTAAGCCATGTCCTTGTAATGCAGCATTGTTTGCAAACAACTGTGTGGAGAAGGAATTTCTGAGCAGAGTGTTTTACAAACTATCTGCAGACAGAACAAAACAAAATTTCTGCCCAGTCTCCGTGTTTCTCTACAAGATAAACAAAAGGAATAGATGCTTGTTTTAAGTGCAGACATATTCCAGGATAGTGCTTATGTCCCAGAGGTGACTCTTTCAGCCAACTGATTTGAGGACAGAAGGACTCAAATCAATCCTCCTAGCCCCTTTTTACAGACGACCCCATTCAAGAGTGACCACACAGAGAAAGACCAACAAAAACCAAGTTTTATCATGATCCCAGGGCACACACTAGAACTGGAAACACCTTCTCTAGACTGGATTTCTCCATAGGAAAACAACACCTTTTAGGAACCTGTAGCACCTGACTCCTCAGCTGTGCTCCTTCCTCTCTCTGCAGCTTGACAGAAACAATCGAGGGGCTGCAGAACCAGGTGGAGGAGCTGCAGAAGCAGGTGGAGGAAATGCGGAGCTTGGAGCAGCTCCGCATCCGGAGGGAGAAGAGGGAGCGGCGCCGAACCATCCACACCTTCCCCTGCCTTAAGGAGCTGTGCTCCAGCCCCAGGTATGGAGCCTTGGCTTTGGCAACCCCTCCAAACTGCTCCCCACAAACAGGGGAGGTGGAGGGTGAGTCCCTCTGGGGGTGCACAGACATCCCTCAGACACAGAGATTGGGCATCAGAGCCTGAAACCCACGGCTGGAGCTGGAGGGGGATGTTCCTCTCACCAACCCCCTGCCTAAAGTAGTGCTGGCAAAGCAGAGCCTTCATGATCCCAGAACAGTGATACTTCCCTTCCCAAACCAGCACAGCCTGTTTCCCTTTCCAGCTGCCTTCCAGCACAGCACCAGCACCTCAGGCTTACCAAAACCAGTTGAGAATGGTGCATTTTGTGCTGCATGACTCCAGCACTCCCCAGGAACACCAGTCACACACCCGGATATTCCATGAGCTGCCAAGTGCTGTACAAACACCATCAGCACTGCTGCAGCCTTAATCCTCCTCAAAACCCGGCCACTGTGTTAATTCACTGACCTCATGAGGGCATTTCTTGCTCAGCTTTGTCCACAAAAAAGGGTTCTTTAAACAGATAAACAATCAATAAACTTTGTTACTGAAAGCATCCTCTGCCAGAGGATACAAACCAAAGACACTTTTACTGCAGCAGCAATGGGGATGTTAATCAGGGCATAACCTGACCCCCAGCAAAATCCATTTAATGCCTCTGTGGTTCTTTTTCCCCCAGTCCCCCAATCCCACTCTCCCCCACACTACAGGACCTTGGGTCCCCTTGCCGCTCCACAGTTGACTCTGAAGGTCAGGCTGCCCTTCAGTGCCTAGAAATCTGTTCAATACCCCCCACCACAGCCATGCCTCCCAGGGGAAGCCATGGAGGTTGCACTTTTCCAATCTGTTCTAAACAAAGGGGATGCCACGGGTGCTTCACTGAGGAGGAAAACCCAAATTCCCGAAGGGAAGGGGGAAGTGCCTGTTACCACTTTCCAGGCAATGAAGAAGGGGCACCTCTATCAAAAATCTCTGTCTGCCTTGCTGTGTAAATCTTCTCTCACTCCCTCCAGAGCACCTCCCAAACACAGCTACACAGGCTGCAGCACACGTGCTTCAGGGTTTTGGCTGGGTGAGTCTGGGGTTGTTGCCATATGCAGTGGGTACATGGTGAACTCCATGGTGCAGTTTCTCCCAGGAAAAACCCAAAGCCACCTACTTTCAGCTCAGAGTGCTAGCACTTGAACACTCATTCTTGCTTCACTGCCAATGCCAGTGGCTTGTCTGTTAACCAGATGTGTCTTTTACCTTTTAGGCTCTCATTTCCCTCTTGTCTTTTATTACTCCAATAAAAATGCAAGTTCTGTGGGACAGAGATTTGTCTGTGTCCACCTTGTGGTCTCCTGGCACATGGAGAAGGCACATCTCACTCCATGAGCTCATGTCCTTTTTGGACATTAGTGGAACTACTTACATAACAATAAAACACAAATCCATCACGGGAGTATCAGTTGGTCAGACTCTTTCAAGCATCCTTCTCTTCTTTCAGGTATGAGGATGCGTTCCAGGTCCACAGCTCTTCCACAGAATTCAACCAGAAGCCACTGGAGAGGGAGAACGAGCGTCTCCAGGCCATGGTGAACTCGCTGAGATCCCAGGTGAACCAGGAGAAGCAGCGGAAGGAGAGGGTGGAGCGCGAGTACACCTCGGTCATTCAGGAGTACTCGGACCTGGAGCAGCGGGTGTGCGAGATGGAGAACTGCAAACTGCGCATCAAGGAGCTGGAGGCAGAGCTCCTGGAGCTGCAGCAGATGAAACAAGTCAAGAAGTACCTGCTCAGCAGAGAGGACAACCTGTCCGAAGCCCTCCTCGAGCCGCTGAACAACGCCCCAGAAGCAGATTACATCGACCTGTCCGAGGAGGAGGGAGGGAAAAGCCACGGGACGTCCATGACCCCTTCCCCAAACCACCCCGTGCGGAAAAGCTGCAGCGACACGGCGCTGAACGCCATCGTGACCAAGGACGCCGTGAGCCGGCACGAGGGCAACTACACCCTGCACGCCAACAACGTGCGCAAGCGCGGCATGTCCATCCTGCGCGAGGTGGACGAGCAGTACCACGCCCTGCTGGAGAAGTACGAGGAGCTCCTCAGCAAGTGCCGGCAGCACAAGGACAGCGTGCGCCACGCCGGCGTCCAGACCTCGCGGCCCATCTCCCGCGACAGCTCCTTCAGGGACTTCAGGGGAGAGGGGCATGAGCTGGAAGAGAGGAAAACCATGGAGAAGACCATCAGCAAACACGTGGAGGCCGTGGACAAGCGGCTGGAGCAGAGCCAGCCCGAGTACAAGGCTCTTTTTAAGGAGATCTTCTCCCGCATCCAGAAAACAAAAGCGGACATCAATGCCACAAAGGTGAAAAACAAGAGCAGCAAATGAGTCCTGGCTCTCCGCAGCTCCCACGTGCAATTGCAATGGCCACTTCTTCTTTTGAGCCCCAGGAAATGCCATGTGGCCCCTCTGCTTTGAAGGTTCGAGAGGTCTGCAAGCAAGAGAATGTCACAGGGACCCGACTCACTTTTTTAAGCTTAGGCTCTGGACAACCCGTTGGGACAATTGTACATTGTAGTTAGAGGATTTCAGAAACCACATGATGGATCTCTGCATGAGTTACTGCTGCTGCCAGACATCACAACAGCAATGTAAACCCCACTATGAAAGAAAAGAAACCGATCTTCCCCTCCACCCTTTTTCAGCTTGTCCTACAGCCCAATTATCTGCAAGCAAAAGCCTGGATGTACTCCAGCATCCTGCCACAGCTGGAGTACAGCGTCTCAAAGTAAAACAAAAAGCCATCAGAACTTTAGGGGCTGCCCCAGCACAGCAGCCCAGCCCTCCAGTTAGGTTTTATGGCCGAGAACCTATGCTTGAACCCAAGAGACTTCTATCTCTGCCTTCTCCAAAGGGTGGTATGGTCTTGCTAATTAAGCCATTCTCTAACCAGTCAGGTTTTTCAGCTCTTTGCAATGCAAGCTCATTGCAACTGGAAAAACTTGAAGAGAAACATAAAACTGATTGTTCCATCTCCATCAGTGTCACTCACTGTTTCAGTTCACACTCTCCAGACCTTGCAGGCATATGGGATTTACTCACTTTAAGTCTGCCCTGGTGTTTCAACCCAGGTAAAGCACTGTGCCTGGTAGGAACTTGGTGCCCAGGGCTTCCCCAGAGCAAGACAAGAAGTGCTATTACAATATCAGAGACACACTTTTGTCTCACAGTCTGGATACCAGCTCTCTGTGCTGTGCTCTTCAAGAGGTCATTGTCCCATTGTAGCAAATTCCTTAAAAACAGCTTGCACGGGCTCACAAAACTGACTCCCAGAGACTCACACACAAACCAGGGGATGCAGCATCTCCTGGGTCAGGAGTCTGGCCCTGGCAGTAGCATGGATCACACATCACCCCTCACTCCTGCTCCAACCACCTCCCCAGCTACGAGGACAAATTTCAGCTTCCTGCTGAAAATAATCCTTCTTGGCTGAGACACTGTCGCCTCTCATGTTCCAGTTCTCTTTCCAGCACTGAAATCTCCTCACTTTGGCTTCCACAGACATGCAAACACGCAGCCAAAATGCCACTGCAGTCTCAGGAATCACCAGTTTCCAGTTTCCATGAACTCGATGATGACCTTGTACAGTCAGACGTGTTTTAGGCAGAGAAGCAGCATCTCATTACAGCTTCGGCAACACCCTGAGCATTGAGCCACAAAACCCAGCAGTTCAGTGTAAGCAACTTACCCACATGGAGCAACCGTGAGCTACATCTGGATTCTATTTTCACCAGCTTACATCCCAAAATCTTGGGTCAACAGCTGAAACCTTTGCAAAATTAAGATAAAGAAATGCAAACGTAGCTTTGGAAGGGGAAGACTGTTCAATTGGAATTATCCCCCATGTCCAGGGCTTTGATGCTACAAGGAGCAACCTTTCTTCCACTCCACGTGGAATTAATGCAGAAAAAAACCCCATAAAATCACCCTGTTTTGTTAAACTGAGTACCACAGAGGTAAGTTGGCAGGAGTGTGATGCACCAACCAGCTCCTACTCCTCCTCAAAACCACCACCTGCTCTGCTCTTCCACACTCTGCATTTCCAGGTGCCCCACGGCCCCAGACACATCAGGAGCCGCCTGCACGGCTGTGGCTACCAGCTCTGTAACAGTATGGAGAACCTTCATGCCTTATTTATTTATAATGGAAAGCAGTTGTCTAATAAAATAAAATAAATAAAAATGAACAACAACAGCAAGAGAAGTGTTGTTGATTTCCTCGGAGTTGATTTCCATTGACTTGGCACTTGTAGCAGTGTTCGTTTAAGCCAGGCAGTGTTTGCCCTGCATTCAGTTGATGCTGCAAAGGGGTGGGAAGGGAATCACCCTCACTTTCTGTTTCAAACAATCCCATGTGGATCAGCATCACAGTTAAGTGCACAACACATTAAACATATTTTTAAATGCTCTATTTTCCTCTCAAATACAAAGAAACACCAATTTTCCCCAGTAAAAAGTTCTTTTTACTTTTAAGAACAGCACAAGAGTTAATTCTTTGATTTTCATGTACAATTTGGGTCAAGAAAGTGCTTCGGGCACACTTGCAGAAAGGAAAGAGAATGTGCTGAACTATTCTGCTGCATTATTTATATAACAGACATTTCTGTGCGCTTGGACTGCCAACACTGCCACGCAATAAAACCCCTCCTTTGTCAGCTCACAAGTCTCTGTGAAACCACACAATTTCTGAGCTCCCAATTCAAATCCTGTTTTTCTTTTGGTCTTTTTTTGCAAACCACAAATCCAAAAATGACTGATGTAAGTAACATGATATTAGTACTTGGCTTGACAAAGGCACAGCTGCCATGTATCAGTGGCATGTTCAGCAAAGTGCTGAGGGCAATTTCCTTCTGCATCCGAAAATATTAGTGGCCATATATACACGTCCTGATTGACTGTGTGAGTCAGAGTCACTTGATTCCTGCCTTGAGGCTTTCAATGATCAGAGGAGGAGGAAATAAGCATCTTCTGGCCTTTTGTGCCACCTTTGATCTAAACTTTTCCAATTGCTTTTGGAACACCAAGGAAAGCCACACAACTCCATTGAGAGGGAACAAGAGAGTGCTGAGCAACCACTCTGCCAGAGAAACTGGTGTAACAGAGAGCAGCAGCTGCTTAACAGCACACCCCCATGGTTCATGACAGAAAATTGCTGCATGCAATTAAAATGGATGAGGAAAAGTACAATGTCACAGGAAGCAATTCTTAATTTCAGAATTTGGCAAAATAAGTGACCCTATTCAGTTCACAGCATTAAAATCAATGAGGGCACAGCTTGTCAACTGTCTGGTTTCATGGTGAATTTGAAAGCTGGCATTTAGACACATGCAGTTCCATTAGATCTGGCCTGGCTTCCCACTGTACCACCAGCCAGAACAACCCTTCATAAGGGCACCTGTTGTTATAAACAGGGAGGGGCCACTTGAAAGCACAAATTCAGGGGATTTACAGAGCTTGAGCTTCCACAGGAAGGATTCAGCATCTTCCCTGTCTTACAGCAACTGAGACCTTTGGGAAAGCCCCTCAAAGCCCTGAGGGACCTTGCTCCTACATTAACAGCCTGTACCCTCACTCACACAAGGAGAGAGCGGATCCTTGGATTCCTCAGCCTTTTCCCTCAGGTTTCTGGGATGGCTCTTGACAGCTTTTGCTCACCAGTGACCACCAAGGGGCTGAGGTGGCTTCCTCAGTGACAAAGCAGTTCATTTCTCCAGCTGGAATGCCAAAGGTTTGGCTCTCTTGGTTCACACCAAAGTGAGGCCTTGCCATCCCAAGCCCTGCCAGAGAGGGAGAGCAGTTTCCAACCATCCAAGCAGAGATCACTCAGCTTTTTTCCAAGGCTCTGTGGGCCAACACAGTGAGGGAATGAAGCAAAACCAGACAAATGTCCTTTTAGACTGATCTGGCTTCACCTGTGTGACCTTCCAGCTCCTTTCCCAGCCCCTCTGTGGCACTGTCCTTGGAGGGTGTTCCTGCACAACAACCACCAGACACCTTTGACAACAGCTGGTAAATGAGTCATCCTGCCTTGAGTATTTTACCCATCCCCCTACAAATCACAAACATTTACCTGTTCCCTGTTAGAAATTAAGGTCACCAGATGGCACAGTTTGCCTCTGACAGTTCTGGGTTTTTTCCTTAAAGCATTTTTTTTTTCAGCTGAGCTTGGACAAGGGCAGTGTAGCAGAACTCCAGGACTCAGAAGTTTGATTAAAGCAAAGTGAGGAGCCCTCTGTAGCCCTGAAGTGCTCGGCTCAGCCAGGGCAGAGAACCATCCATGTTCAGGACTTGCTCCCTCCTGAGGACTGAGTTCCTTGACTTTAAATGGATTATCTGGGTGGGACCCAGCTCAGATCAGTCACAGAGTCTGTATCCGCTCCTGAACACGCATTTTGGCTTCATCCACAGTTTTAAATAGGAGATTGTCAGCTCCTGTCAAAACACCAGAGGAAATGACAGCCCATCCCTGCCCGTGCATTTTCCTGCTGCCAGGAATAGCAATCCCTGCCCCTTTGGAACGCACACCCTTCTTGTCAAGCCAACCTGACAGCTCCAGCAAGACTAAGGATTTCCACAACAGCCTCGCTCCCCTGCATCCTACATCCATCGCTGCTGCTGTATCAGCATCCAAAGAAATAATTGTGTGTATATATACGTGTGTGTTTGTATGTAACTCTTTAGCGCCCTTCAGGGGATAAAAATGTGTAAACTGAGGCACTCTAGGTGCAAAAACGACACGATACATTAAAAAAAAAGGGATGAGCTTTCATTTTCAGCACAGGCCACACGCAACTTTGGGGGGCACAGACACCACAACCAGCCCTGGCCTCCCTCATCCCCCGCGGTGCCCCACAGGCCCCACAGGCCCCGGGACGCCCCACATACCCCGCTCTTGGCAACCCCATACAGCTCCCATTAGTGCTGCAGACACCTCCGCGCCACACACGAACATCGCACGCCCAAAATCCATCCCCACGACCCCAAAAGAGCCCCTTATCCCTCTAAATCGCCCCCTTGCGGCCTCCGCCCCGCCCCGGAACGCGGCACGCGGCTGCCGTTTCCGCGGGGACGCCTGGCGGGAGCGCACCGCGGGGGCCAAC
>VWZU01016428.1:707046-749886 GCA_013397095.1 Sterrhoptilus dennistouni | reverse complement strand
TTTTTTTTTTTTTTTTTTTTTTTTTTTTTTTTTTTTTTTGGAATGCCTTGGATGGATGTGCAAAACGTTTGTTTGTGCCTCTCTTGAATTCTAATCTTAGCCAAACTGCAGTCACTGGTTCCCCTCTGTTATTCTGTGCCACCCCTATCCAAGGGCATGTCCCTCCTAGTCTGGTAAATGGAATTTCATAGGAATTTGCTGCATGTTTTTCCCCTTTCATCCTGGCTTTGTTCTTTGCAGCCCAAGTGTCCCAGCACTTGGGTCATTTTCAGTCAAGTCCCAAACTGACATTACAGCAAAGCTTCAGAGATGCTATAATTCAGACATTGACAAGCTCAGAGCAGATGTTTCTCAATAAGCTACCAGAAAATTCCTCACCTGGACTGAGGGGTTGGGCTCCTTTCTGGAGGGCTTCAGCTACCCATGTTCTCCTGAAAGTTTCGACACAGAATTAGGCAGGTTTTCCATCTTAGCCACTTGTTGCTGAGAGGGTCCTACCAACAGTTCAGCAACCAAGGTGTGCAGCAAAGACACCAAGTGGCACTGCTGTGCTCTGCCTCTCTCCAGTCCTTCTGCACGTCCTCCTGCCTGTCCTCCATCCTGCTTTGCCAGTGCACCTCCTCCAGTGGAGCCTTTGCCTCATTCTCAAGACAGACTGGTCAATTGTCTGTGCTAGATTAGTCCTGGTAACAACAGACTGTGCCAAATGTCTTTGAATTCACGTTGTGTCAGTGACAGGCTGTTGAATCACAGCTGGCTTTCCGTCACACTGAGAACTCAGCTCTGCTTCCCACCATCTGCCCTGTTGATAACGTGGTGGTGAGCTGGTGTTGGTGTGATGAGACTGCACACCTTGGCTGGGCCTGAACAACACTGTGATGTGTACAGATCTCCCTCCTCTGTCCGTATCCTGTAGCCTCAGCCACTGTCTGTGCTCACAGCTAGGAAATCAAGAAGCACATGTATGCAGCCTGAAAAGCCCTTTAACATTCTCATTTGTCTTATTCCCCTTCCTCAGAGGAGGGAGTTTTTGGGAACTGGTCAAGAAATACCAAACTAAAGGCAACAGGAACTGGTCAGGCTGTGTTTGTCATATTGATGCCAGCTGAACATCTTGTTAAGCCATGGAGCTCAAAGCAACACTGGCTGCAGAGGGAGACTTTCTGTGCAGTACAGCTCAAGTAGATATGAATAGCAAACACTTCCCTGGCTTTTTTGTGTCACCGAAAATGCCACATGAGGTGGAGCCCACTGGAGGGTTGCTTGATGCAGTGATGCCAATGCTCTCCCCTCTGAGTCACAGAGAGCCTAAAAGGGACCATTAGCAGGTGAATGGCACAGCTGCTTAACTGATGAGCACAAGGAAGATCAGAGTTGTATCTTGGTTTTCCCTTTCTTGCTGCTTTTGGCAGTGAGGAGGTGCCAGGGGACCGTGGACTCTTGGGGTGCCATTGCAGGGTTATTTGAAGTTCAGCAGAACAAGTTTATGGTAGAAAACCAATCATTGGTAGTGGATGCTCAAGGTTTTGGGTGATGTTTAGGACCAGACATGAAGTCCATCCAGAGCAGGTACATTCCCAGTGAAGGATTTCTCCTTCCCTAACTGTGCTAGGTCACCTTTACCCTGAGACAGGGCTGGTCTCAGCATTATGCATCACTTGCATCCCTTCTGTGCTCAAACAGGGCTTTTCCTTCCATTGCCTTTCACTCAGTCACAACTATAGCAAAATTAGTGCTGAATTAGGATGAAATTTGTCCCATTCACTCTAAAAAAGTGTAGCATGTTGTGGTGAGTAGAGTAGGAGAGCAGGGGTGGATCTACTGGCTGTCCCAGAGTGCTTCTGCCTCTTGGGAAGGTTCACTTTAAAGCATTAATCCTGGGAATGGAGCGTACGACACTTTGGTTTTTTTAAAAACTTTCCCAGTGGCCTAAATTGTTCCATTATGGCAAGACTGGAAATAACCTCTTGAAGTGTCTTTGTTTCTGCACATTTTTAAAAACTGATTTTTCTCAGGGGTGACTGAGTGGGCTGAGGCAAAGGGGGCCTGGTTGGCTGCGGGGCAGGGGCCGGAGCAGCCGGGCCAGGGGCTTCTACCCGGAGGTTTTGTACAGTTTGTCAGTGTCAGTGCCCTTTGCTACTGTTTCTCTTTGTTTATTAAATGTGTTTGAATAACAGTTGAGATGCTGTGATTTTTTTTTTTTTTTTTAAATAAAGATTCTGGAATGGGTTTGAAAAGCTTGAAGAGCAGTCTGCAGCCTGCTGCTTTGCCTGCACGACACAGATACTGCATTACGGGGGAAGAAATGTGCAGATTTGACACTTGCTCCTGGCTTCAGTTCACTTCTATTATTTGCCAAAAGGAGAATCTAATAAGATTTTGGAGTCTTCCTAGTCTCCTTTCAGGGATAAAGGTACAACTGAAGCTTGTTTCTGATGTTTTCATCTATAAAATAATCTCAAATTCCACATTTATCCTAACAATTTCCACTGGTAACCACAGACAAGTAGAACATTAATTCAACCACTAAATGACTAAATGTGAGTTGCTAAAACAGGAAGAGGATTTTATTTTTCCACTGTAATTTGCTAAACCCCTACTCGACACTGGACCACATGGAGAAAGGGTCTGACTGGAAGTTGGATGACATTGGCAATTCAGCCCAACAGAGTGAAAAGGAAGAGCAAGGACACAAGTGAAGAATGGGAAGTCTTGGATTGAAGTAATCCTACTCTTGATTACAAGTGACTGTTGCCTCCTGTGGGTACTCTGAAAGCTGCCCCATCTCCATCCTCACTGCCACGGGACCTCAAAGCCAGAGAGCAGGGATGAGCTGATACATCCCCAAACCAGGGTTTAACACCAGCACAGTGGAAGAGGATGAGACTCTCCCCACACAGGGAGCTCACCATAAACCATGGCTGAGCCAAGTCACCACACACACAGCCTCAGTTGATTTAAGACAGTATTTTCAAACCTCTTGACCCATTTCTCTAATTGCAGGGCTGGCACTGCTGACACCACACACGTATTTGTTCACCAGGGAGGCTTATCAGCAGAAATCCAGGTTAGAGGCAGCATTTACATAATGCCATAACCTCCCTGCTACCCCACCTTAGGGCTGTCCTGTAAGGCTGCATAAGCTGGAAAAGCCTTTGTGCAGGACCTTTAACCAGCTCCAAGTCTGCCAGGCAGGTGCCTCTAACACAATGACATTTCACCTTGCAGGAGACACAAACATCACTCACAGGTTCCTACAGAAACCACAAGCTGGAGCTTCCAGATCTTTGTACCATCCCTCACTGTCCCATCCAAGGATGTGAAACCCATTCACTCATTTAAAAATTAATCTCTTTACTTGCTGCAGGAAACAGGTGATGCCTCAGCATTTCCAAGTGATGAGAGTTTGTGCGGGATTGGCAGCGTGTGTTAACTTACCCAAAATAAAAATCAACCCTGTACATCAGCTCTTAATGTGCCAGTCCTGCTGCTGCCAAGAGCCCAAAGATCTGCTCTCCCTGTTGCCAAACCCAGGCTGCTCTAGACCTGCTGCAGCAGCAGAAGGAAAAGGGTGGATGCAGCAGAACTGGCCTCAGCAGAGGGTTACAGCCCTGACTCTTGTCTGGGTTGATCAGAGCACCCCAGGCTGCCTCCAAACTCTGTTGGCCCAAGAAGATGTGGGATACCCAGAGAAGGCACATCCCCAGGGACAAGCAGCTCCTGTGAATGAGGGGCTCTGTCCATGGGGCTGTGCCA
The DNA here is from genome assembly GCA_013397095.1 of Sterrhoptilus dennistouni. Lineage (NCBI taxonomy): Eukaryota > Metazoa > Chordata > Aves > Passeriformes > Zosteropidae > Sterrhoptilus > Sterrhoptilus dennistouni. The sequence continues at coordinate 746,130 of VWZU01016428.1, read as the reverse complement.
CCACCAAGGCAGGAGGTGAACAGCACCACAAAAACATCCAAGAGATTTCATAGCTGCCCACAGCAGGATTTGATCCCTCCTAGCCCCAGACACAACTCAGGGGAAAAAATTCTCAAGGCAGCTGTGCCAGGTGCTTGGGGGAAAGATGAGTGATGACACATCACAGATTTTCTGATAGCCAAAGTCAGTAGGTAGTGCATGCACCAAGCTCTGGCAGAGAGACTTGAAAACCCCCTCTTCAGACTTTTCTGCATTGGAAAGCACATAAAAGGAACAATTTTACATCCTCCTCTGGAAAGAGAGGCTCAGGCTCCCTCTTGTCCCCCAGGCTGTGTCCAGGGCCCACCAGTTCCCTGGGGCTGCTGCTCACCTTCCCACAACACTCCCATTAGTCACCCCAGCTGGCAGCTCACCTTGCCCCTGACAGTTTTGCCTGGAACACAATTAATTAATTTGTTTTTCTGGCCTGCCTGCTCGTGTCTGTGGAAAGAGGAAATAGTAATTGACATTAAAGACAGGAAAGGGTTTTAGTGCCAGGCACCTATCAGCATCCAACTGCTTGGACTGGTGCTCCAGCAAAATGCAGTGGAAACTGAGGCTGTATTTCCCCTGTGCACACGTGGGAGGGTGAAATGCAACAGTGCAGCGGTTCTGCCACAGTCATACGTGCATCTCATCTTGCACAACCTCTCCACACGCTTTTCTGCTCTGCCTCAGGCTCTCACACACAGACGAAGGTCAATTCGTCACTTACCCGCCCACCCTCACCCGGAACAAAGTAATCAAGTCAGATCTGTCTACAGAGGTATTCTCAACTCAGCTTACTAACTTGTTTGGGAAACCAGGACCTTGGCCATGCCCTTCCACCTAGATCTAGTTTTGAGGCAGTTATTGAAAGTTTACAACTTTCACATAGGTAAATAACTGCCACATACCCTCTTGCTTTCTATGCTGGAGAAACACGTTGGTTACTCCAAACCACAGTAAAGAGTGTTGCAATGCCCTAGTAATTACCTTCAGATTGTGTGTAACAGATGAGCAAAGGCTTATCTCAAATGATGTTTGACCTTCTGGTAGTATTTCCTGTTGAGGGCCTCCATCTCTCCCAGGTGTTTCCCCGAATTCAGCAGATGAGAGTCTGACCCAAGTCCATCAGGAGTCTGAAGTGCACAGAGTCCCCAAGTTTCATCAGTGAGCTGAGAACTGCACTGGTCTCTGTGCCACCAAGGGTATCCTTGAGCTCAGGGCCATCTGGGCAGCAGGTCCTTTACCACAGCCAGGAAAACATGCACCAGTGATCCTGATGAATTCAAATGACAGTGTCTAAAAATGAGGAAAACCATTTGGGCAACCAAGCAAGGAGACAGGCCTTTAACCTGGGATCTGAGTTCAAGATGTCTTAGAAAAGCAGGTAGATTAGACACTAAAGGGATAGAAAACACCTAATAAATGGTCATCCTCAACATAATGTTCCAGTCTGGTTTTATCTAAAATTTTAATACAAAGAAACATGTAAAAAGTAAGAAGGAAAAGGTCAAATTTGCCAAACCAAAGGGGATTTGCCCATGAAACAAAGGCTCAAGGCCACATTTTGCTGTTTCCATACCCTCCCCCCAACAATATGACCATAAGGCACACAGGGACCTGCACTTCCCACTGGGATAAAGCTTTCCTGCCTTTCCTTTTCCAGATATCACAAAACTGAACATTGTGATCCCTCTGGGTATGGGCAGGAAGAGCCTCAGTGTCAGCACTGAGCTGCTGCATCTTCTCTCCTACCCTGCTGTAACCTCTAAGCATCCTCTCTATTTTCCTCAGAGCAGGACATCTTTCTTGGACAGGAGATCTGAGCAGGGCCTGGCTGGGATGGCAGAGCATCTGCTGAGACTCAAAGAGCCAAAGCTGAATAGTTGGAGCCCAAAAACCAGCTGGCTTCCTAAAAACCATGCTCCAAAATTTCTGGCTGAACACCTTCAACCCCCCACAACCTCCTCCACCTGCTCCATGTATCCAGCAGTCAGCCAAAAGGAAACACTTCTCTTCATCCCATTCCCACTGAGTCCATAATTCCTTACTAATAAAAGCCCATTTGAATGATAATTAAAAGCTTGTTAGAGGGAACCTTCAGCCACTGGTCAGGATCAAAATGTCACTCTGTGAAAGAGATGCCCAGCAGCAGGGTTAGAGTGTACCCACAGCTGCATCATATCCCAGTTCCCCCTTTCCTCTGCCACATCCTCACCCACTGCAGGAGTTTTCCTACAGCTAATGACAAGGTAACTTCAGTTCTTGAAAAGCCTCATTTTCCCAGGAACCTCATCCCCTCCTCATGTTCCCAAATGCAGGCAATTGCTGGAAGAAAAGTGCCAGCAGCTTCCAGATATCCTCAGTAACCTCAGCCAGGCTCCTAGCAAGGACCTCCATCTGTTCAGATACTCCATGCCACCATTGGTCCCTCTCTCTGTCCACTCCCAGGACAGGCTGGGGCAGTGTGACAGGTTAGGATGTCACACAGCATGAGCCAGAGCCACTTCCAAAGCCACTTTCAGCGTGAGTTTATGCAATGTCTTCCTCAGACTCATCTCCAGATCCCCATTGCCTCAGGGAATGTCTTGGCACCACACCTTGCACACAGAGCACAGGCTCTGTGACAGTTGGGGACCAGGGGGATGGTGGCAGTCAGGAGGGCAAGGGTCAGCATTGCCCACAAACCATCTGCAGTCACCCACCAGCCACAGAGCTACCACTGGGATAAAGAGCAGGGACAAGCCACATCTTGCTGAATTTCTGCAGGCAAATGGGAGCTGTCAGTGCATGCTCTGGTGCCAGCTGCCTCCTTATATTCCATCTCCTTCCCATCTCCAGGCTAAGCCCTGTTATTCCCAGCACTGGCTAATGGCCATTCAACCTAGTCCCAAAAGGGGATTTCTCACCTGGTCTTCTACCCACATTGTCAGTGATTAATGAGCACAGAGCAGCCAGGCAGACCCAAAGTCAACCCAGGAGAGCAGAAAGCAGTGGTGAAACTGAGCAAAAAGCAATCCATGCAAGGACCTGGACTTAAATGCAACTGGAGAACAAACAGGATGGAGGGGTCAAAGAGGACACAGGTGAGGCTGGTCAGGCTAATTAAGACCAATTAGTGCAGGCAGGACCCTGATCCCCTTTTGTAGGGAGATGATGTGGGAATGATGCTATAGGAATTCTTGAGAAATTCAGGATAAACCAGCACTTCATCCTTGGCACAGCACCATTTTCTCAGTACTAGCAGAGCTGGTCTGAAGGGGTTTTGCCAGGATTGTTCAGATCCTGTCCCAGCCTCAGGAACATGATTTCAGCTGTTCTGAGATCTCAGTTTCTGTTGGGTCTGTCTGCATTGAAGGGATGGATCAGAACAAGAGTTTAATTTGTGACTGAACCAGGCACAGGAACAGCTCCCTGCCACAAAGCACTGCAACCCCATAGCTGCAATTTCACTTCATTTCCCTTGCTTTAGACAAAAAACAAAACCCAAAAACAAACAACTCCCCACACTTCCTCTGCAAGAATCAATGTGCCAGAAGATTTGCTAATCTGGTTCTCTGGAACAAATTCAACTGGTCTTTCTCAAGTGTGATTTGCAAGCTCTGAGGTGTTTGCACTTGGGTTTCCAAACACAAAGAATCACAGAACCATTGGGGTTGGAAAATACCTTTAAGATTATTGAGTCCAACTGTTAACCCAGCATTGCCAAGGCCACCACTAAACCATGTTTTTAAGCCCCAAAGCTGCTGCTGAGGCTCCTGAGCACAGGGCTGGTTTACCCAGCTGTAATGTGCTGGTAAGGACAGGGAGAGAGCAGAGGACTTGCAGCCACCTCCACCATCCCCCGGGCACAGCCTCTCCCCTGAGGGCTGCAACCAACTGCTGACAAGTGGCATCCAGCACAAACAAGCCCATAGTGCTTGGGCTGATGCTTTAACCAGAGCTAAATCTGGATTCTCTGCTGTCACCTCACTGGGTGACCTTCGAAAAGTCAGCTGGGATATAATATAAGCTACATGAGAGAGGATGGCAAAGCAAGCCACGGTATCAGGACGAAAAAGTACTTAAAAAGTAATTTATAAGGGTATTTACCAAGACAACTGCTTGGCTTTCCTACCCTCAACAAACACTGAGTGTCCCCAAAAGGCAGTTTTCCACCCCCCTCAGTTTACAGTAAACATCTTGCTTCTGTACATGCAGCTTATTTTACACATTCATAAAATATGTGTGCAGCACATGCCAGGGCTGAGCTCAAAGGCAGGAAGGTGCGAGAAACTTTCTTCTCCATTCCCATTCCTGCTCTCAAGCTGCAGGCATTGTCCAGTCTCTAAACACCCCTGCAAGCCCCATTGCTTTGGGCAGTGGTTCTGCCTCCCCTCAGCCACACTCCTGACTTCCCTGCTGGACAATGTCTCCCTCCTCACTGGCTCTAGAGAAGAAATGGGCTGCTCATCTCCCTGCAGAGGTGCCACCAGCTACAAGTTCTTACTGAAGACTATAAATATCATTATTTGCATAGCATAAACCTGAATTTGTGAAATATAAACCTCTTCTTTGGAGGTGAGCTACATAAATTCCCCAGGCCCTCATGTCTCTTGGCATAAAAGGCTCTGTGTTCTTGCAGGGAGCAGCCAGGAACCCTCATGCCAGCAGCTGTTTGTCCCTCATCAGAGCTGAGGGAAATTGAGGCACAGAAGAAGAAGAAGAAGAAGGGAGAGTCACTGTGTGAACCCTTCTCGTTTGCTGCCATAAACAGCTACCACTACTGCTCCACAACAGCAAGGGAAATCCAAGGTTTGAACACTGATGTCTTGGGGATCGCTGGAAGAAGAAACAACGTTCAGACATGAAGAGGAGAGAATGAGCTTACCAAGGCAGACAGTGACTGCCAGAGAGTGGCTGGAGAGAAAGGCAGTTGCTCCCCGTGTCCATCCAAGGCACTCACATGTCCTCAGGTGCGCCACAGGCTGGTAGAGAGAAGCACCTTTGCACTGTTCACCTGCTCCCAACAAAAGCACACTGTTTGCTGTAGGCACCCAGGTGTGCCTGTTGCTGTGAGCTCCAATCTCATTCCCAGCCCTGCTAACAGGGCTAACAGGGGGTGATCAGCGTGTGAAAATCTGCCTGCATTTCACAGGTGTCCCAGTCCTGTCACGTTCACTGCTCAACACCAGGAGCACGTTGCCTGAGAGCATCCAGCCCATAGGAGCAGGACAACACACACCAGACCTCCACCTTCATACTGTCCATCCTATCCGGATACCTTGGAAGGGTTAACCCGAGGTTTTTCGGCGCTGCTTGTTGCTAAGCCAGAGCTGGAAAAAACTTGTTTCTTTACCTTTGTGCAGGCAGGAGGCAGCGAGGAGGCAGCGAGGAGGTCATGTGGCGCCTGGCAGCACGTCCCCAGGGTCCTTCAGCGACTGTGCAGGGGAAAAGGTGTCCTGCAACCAGAGGCAGCGAGGAGGTCATGTGGCGCCTGGCAGCACGTCCCCAGGGTCCTTCAGCGACTGTGCAGGGGAAAAGGTGTCCTGCAACCAGGGGCAGAAGGTGGACGAAAGCCATGGGGTGTACAGCCCCGCTGGAGAGTTCTCCCCCATAAGCAGGCGCCCAGGGAGATGTGAGGGGAGCCAGGAATCTGCTGGACAAACTCAAAGGCTGGACAGGGCAGCTGGGAACAGAGAAGAGCTGTGCTTCTGCTTTTTTTTTTTTCCCAGGTTTGCTGTTGCCGGGGAGAGGTTTTAGGCTGTCATCCAGCTAATTCACACCACAGAGACAAGCACTTGAATTAGTTGCATTATCTGCGGCCAGCTAAAGTGGACAAAGGATTAAAGTGTGCTGAGCACCAGCACCGTGATTTGCATCTCAGAGCCCCTTCCCACGGGCCCCCTTTGCTCCCAGCCTTGGGATTGTTTTTTTTTTTTTAAGTTTTCTGGCTGTGCGCCAGCCAGCATAAGAGCCCTGTTTACAGAAATGATGCCTAGGTTAATATTGCAAAAGGCTTCATCAAAGGCTGTAGTCGCTACTGAAGCAGAAGGGTCTGACCGTGGGCCATGAGCGGACCGGGCTGCGCCGCCCTTCGTTTGACCAATTCTGGTCCCGGCCTGAGGTACGAAACTAACTTTCTGCCACCATGGTGTATTTGAAATAATGAGCAAAATCAAACTATTATTCATCTCTAAAGCTGCACACAAAACCTAAATGCAGCTGTTGTTTTAGGAAAAAAACCAAAACCATTATTTGAGTGCTAAGTAAATATTGCACTGTGCAGTAACCTTACAGGCACTTTTTCTGAGCTCATCCAGCTGCCAGAGATTATTATTTTATGCATGTTTATTCATGTGGAGAGGATGGGGAATGCTACTGCTATATGTTTCATGCTGTCAGTTCCACAGAAATCCAAACAGGGATCTCTCAGAAGCAGTTCTAGATCTAGAGAGATAAAGCAAAAGCCTATCTGCCATTACTGTATTCTAATTAATTAATGACTTTTTAAATATTTTTTCACCACCAGCGCTTTGTAGGTAGGTGTAGTTTTCCTGAATGGTTCACACTGAGCTCTGCTGTTACCCGCAACCTTTATGTGTTTCTATTTTCCTTGGCATCTGCAGTTTTTCCTCCTCTGCCCGGGGCCTGAGTGACCTTAGCAATTGCCAGCAAGGGGACTCCGTATGATGAAAGCAGGTGAAAAGGAAAATAAGGGCGGAACTAGGTAAAGCCAAAGCATATCTCAGAGGAGGTGTGGTCCTGTCCTCTACCTGGCTGTGGTCACAGTCTTGTGAAATATAAAAGGAGAAGGCAGTGGTTTCTTAAACAATCCGGTGCCAGGATCCTGTGGTGAGAAGGAAGGGAGGTGCTGGAAGAAATGCAGAGCAAGTCGAGTGTCAGCTGGGAAAGGTGTGGGACACACCGGTGCTCTGAGCCTCGGGAACACCATCAGCTCTTCCCTGAAGGCCTGTTTGCTGGGCTGAGGGTTGCCTGGTAGCTGCACTCCCTTCCCCAGCAGGCTGGCTTAGAGGAGAACGGAGCTATCATGTGCCAAGGAGAAGCAGCAAGACGTGGCACTGCCAAGCCCCAGGACCAGGGATGGGCATGGATGGTGCTGCTGGCTGCAGTGCTGCTGCAGGGGCTGACACTGGGCTTCCCCTGCTGCATCGGTGTCTTCTTCACGGACCTCCAGCATGAGTTCCAGGCCAGCAACAGCCAGACATCGTGGTTCCCATCCATCATGGTGGCCGTGCTGCATGGAGGGGGTGAGTGATGGCAGGGAATGGCCTCCTCCACCTCCTGCCTTTGTGCTGCTGGTGGGGGGATGTAATGAGGATATTTTCAGCATTTCATTCAGGCGGGTGGTGGAAGGGACTGGGAAGTCCAAGTAGAGTGGCTGTTTGGCAGCACACAGCATCTTCAAGCCACTTGGATCCCACAGTCTAAAGCTAAATGTCCACAGATTCCCTGTTCCCTTTTGTCACTCTCAGAGTCAGCCAAGACCCTTGGTAAAAGAAGGCAAATCCCTTTCTCAGCCCAGATTTTCCAGACCAGCAAGAACATAGTTATTTCTCACAGAAGCTCTTTGAATAAGCCAGCACACAGTGCTGGAGCTCTGGTGATTTCTTGGTTCATCTTGTCCACGAGAACACATCTCTTTCCAAGTGCCACATGACAGCTCCATTCTTTGTGGCTGAAGAGATGCCAAAAGCTGAGCTCCTCAGAGCTGCCAGCTGAGGCAAAGCCTTAAAAGCAGCTCCTTGGGCGGTGGCACGGAGTGCACACCTACGCAGGCATCGGGGTGGACGTGAGCGCGGCTGGATCAGTGCAGAATGTGGGTCAGGCAGCACCCTCCGGCTGTGGGGCTGGAAGGAGCATTGTGCTCTGAGGATAGTGGAGTGAATCACTGGTTTTCCCCTTGAAATAAAATATAGGAGCAGCACAGGGCAGTGGTCCCAGATTCCACACACAGATGTGGAGATTCTTTTCTCTTTCTGCAGAGAGAAAACCAAATCCCCAGCAGCTCAAGGACTTCCCAATGAGTGGTCTGTGCTTCGTGACCCATACAAATCCTGTGCTTATCTGATAAACAGACAACCCAAACCCTACCAGCTAACAGAAGGAAAGTTCCCAGTGTTGCCCGTGTATCCAAGCTTCTGAGTTCATTCCTGCCCCCTTCCAATACTGGTGAAAGTTGATACTAGATTATAAAGGAAAAGAAACCAACCCCAGAGCACTGAATCATACCGATGCAAAGCCTATGGCAAGTTCAGTCTGTCCCATGCAGGATATGGCTGGCAGCCACCTACATGGAATTGAGAGTTTGCACCTTAGCAGAAACAGCTGAGTCTAGAATATCAAAGTGCAGATGGAAAGAAATGTTGAGGGAAGTGACAAAAGGAGGCATCACCACTGAGAGTCAGCAGAAATAGATTGGTATCCTCAGGGCTTGGAATTTGGAAGCTGTTGGGCATTCCCCATCCTGCTTTCCAGTCCCTGTGATCCTTCTGTGATTAGTGGGAAGGATCCAACTGGGACCTGCTGGCTCTGGGAAATGGTCTCAAAAGCAGCTTGGTCCCAGCATGTCCAGGAAGAACAACTCTGGCAGTATCCACAGGAATGTCAATTATCCTGTCATCTTTAATGAAGTAATTGTTGTGTAGGAGATTAGAACCACAGTAAAAGGTAACACAAAGACAGCCAATACAGAAATCCAAAAGTTATAAATTAGGTAAGGAAAGAATAGCCTTGTGTTGATATTCACAATAGAATTTGCCAGGGCACAACCAGAAAGTTCTACTTTCCTTGCCAGTTATGTCTCCTGTTTGAGGATGTTACAGCACAGGAGGGCTTGCTCTTGTCCTCCAGTAGCACAAGGCAGCAGTAACATAAAACAGAAGGAAAAAACAACAAAATAATCAAAGAGTAAAGCCTCCCTTGCAGGCAAAGCAATGGCTTTTGCTGTAACTTCCGAGCTCCTTTGTAGGGGGCTAGACTTTACTCGATTCAGGTTCTCCTGTTACATCCATCATTTCAGCACTTAATTCTTTCCCAAAATTGCATGCTGCTGTCACCAGTATTTCTTAGAGGTGCCACTCTCTTTTCTTCACCTGTATGCTTTTTAATTCAGAGGAATTGAAGGGGAAAAATTTCATTTGTTGCAAAAATTGGAAGAGGAAAGGGTATGGGCAGAGCAGCCTGTTCTCAGAGCAGCCAGTACCTGGAGAAGGTTTCATGCAGGAGAGGTATGGAAGGAAATGGGCAAAGGCACTGGGCAAACAATAGCTCATAACCCAGCCAAACATATTCCATTATCGGTGCTACGTTCCTAGGTAAAAGCCATTAATGATTATTTTGTTATATGATAATTTGAGGGACCTCAGGGTCCTACATTGGTCTCCAAAAGGGGATTTCAGGCTCTAACAGGTTCCTTCTCCTAGATATCCATGCACACATAACACTCTGCACTAACTCATACAAATGCAGCACTTTTGTTGATATTATTCCTGCAAAAGAAAGCACAAAAGCCCCAGGCAAGTGAGAAATAACATTTGAAACCCAGACAACAAGTAACCAGGATCATGAGTAACCAGTAATCATGAAAAGCCCTAATGGTTTTTAGAGCCAATCTCATTATTTTGTAGTGTTCAATTTATGCCTTCTTGGGCTAGTTAAACAGCAGCATCATCCTTAATGTCTTCAGCAGAAGGAAAAATAATCCAGTCACATTTGCCGGACACTTTTTCAAAGGCCAGTGAAGTCTGAGGCGAAAATTTCCCAAGCAGATCAAAATACAGACAGCTGCACTCCTAATTTTAATAATGTTCCGCTGTTCAGTTGACTGTGGGGATTTTATTTCAAACCAGACATTGATTTAGGTCACAAAAATGCCACAGGTTATATTCCCTACGCTGACTGACTCCTAATTCTGCAGCTTACAGTAATTTTGCATTTGCTTCCATAACCTTAAATGTTCAGGATTGGGAAAAAAGTTAGTAAAATCTTGAAAACCTTGAGGATCCTTGAGGGAACAGAAAAAGAAACTCTACCTTCAGATCCTCTTCTGTCAGAGCATGCAGAGAGAAGCACCTTCCCACTGGTGGGCTGCAGGTGTGAACTAATCTTTCCTTGCCCCAAAATGAAGGATGTTAAATGTCATTAACAAGTAATTTATCACAACCTCATGGAATTACCAGAAGTCCATTTCCAAGGGTTTTAATGAAAATCCATCATATCCAACTGGATGGCCAAAATCCCAGCAGAACACAGACCTCCCCTCAGCCAACAAGCTGGCCAAGCACTTGGGAGGATCACAGAATATATTTTCTCTTCCTGTCTCCCCCACTACATTAAGCTCCTGGGACAACCCTCAGGGTCTCTAGACTACATCATTTAATAATTACAGCAATCCAGCTGGTACAAAATACTTCCTTCCTCCCTAACTGCTTCCCTTTTCCTTGTCTACTTCCAGGGCCCCTCTGCAGCATCCTGGTGGAGCGATTTGGCTGCAGGTTTGTGGTGATGCTGGGTGGGCTGCTCAGCGGGCTGGGAATGGTCTCCAGCTCCTTCTGCAAGTCCATCAGCCAGCTGTACCTCACAGCTGGCCTCATCACTGGTATGTACTAGAGAGCAGGGAAATGGGAGGTGGGAAATGGGAGAGCCCCGACTAAGTGGTCACATTTTCCCACTCATCTGTGAAATAGGAGAACTCAACAGCCTCCCAGCACAGCAGAAATCCTACAGCCACTAGACTTGGCCTTCACATCCCTTTAGCACACACCTCACCCATTCAACCTCACCGGGAAGTGCTTCTCTCTGGAAAAAGCTACAGGTCTCAAGAGGATAAAACAGAGAAAAAGGATGTCTGTTCTTTTTAGTAGCTTCTCAGTCTTTTTTCTTTGAAGAAGGGAGGGGTTTTTTTGTTGTTTTTCCAATCTTGGAACATAATGTTTTGGGATAATATCCTTCCCAGGTTCTCTGGGCTTGTATTTCACCACTCCCAAACTGGGGGAGAATGGAGACATCTTTTTCTAACAAAAGACCCTGTTAGTTTTGAACAGAAGTAACAGATGGGAACTTTTCCTTTCCAAATATTTCTCCTATGTAACTGACGTTCAACTCTTGGTTTTTAATAACACTGAGAAATTAATTCCTTACTCTAGAACCAGTCCTGCTGGATCCTGCAAGTTAAGCAGTGGTTGCTCCATAAGGAGAAAAAGAAGCAACTCCCTGAGCCCTGATTAAACCATGAGGAAAGCAGCACTGCTGTTGCATGTGATATAAACCCCAAGTTTTTAATGAACAATTCCATAACAACTTTAGGAATTGCAGTGTGTCCCAGAAAAATGTCCGTTTAGATCAATATATTTACTATACCAAAGAAAACAAATAGTTTAATTTACACAGAACATTCTTTTTCAACCCTGGTGTGGGATTTCTGAGTATTAATCAGTCCCTGGGGGCTGTGTGGCCTGGCAGGTCAGAAAATGCTTCAGTGGCAGATGAAGCAATCTGTGGGTTCACCCTGAATTTGGGCTCTTTTCACCCTTTAAGACAACAAAGAGGGATCATTTCTTCTCACCTTTAGGTCTGGGAGCATGTTTCAGCTTCCAGGGAGGAGTGACTGTGCTGGGCTACTACTTTGTCCGGTGGCGAACACTGGCCAATGCCATGGCCTCCACCGGCGTCTCCCTTGGTTTCACGCTGTGGCCACTGCTGTCCCAGTACCTGCTGGACGAGATGGGCTGGAGAAACACCTTCCTCATCTTTGGAGGAATACTACTGAACTGCTGTGTTTGTGGAGCCATCATGAGACCCATTGAGATGGCATCGGAGTCACTTCCACATTCTGCCAAGGCCAAAGAGGAGCCAGGGAGTAAAGCAGAAGAGACACAGCTGTCCAATGGAGCATCTCCTCACCACCCCATGCTCCAGCAGGACACCAGAAGGACAAAATGCTTCCAGGTGCTGCAGAAGTACCTGGCTTTTGACATCTTCTGTCAAAACAAAGGTTACCAGATTTACACTATTGGAGTGACCTGGATGATGATGGGGTTTGTCTTACCCCATGTCTACCTTGTGCCTTATGCCATCCACAGCGGGGTGGAGGAACACAAGGCAGCCCTCCTCATCTCCATCATCGGGTTCATCAACATCTTCATCCGCCCTCTCACGGGGCTGCTCTCAGGACACAGAGTCTTCACGGGGAGACGCATCTACGTGTTCAGCCTGGCCACGCTCCTCTGCGGGCTCAGCAACTTCATCTGTGTCATTTCAGCCGAGTTCAATGTGCTCATCCTCTACTGTGTCATCCTCAGCATAGCCATGAGCGGTGTCGGGGCGCTCCTCTTCCAGGTGCTGATGGATGTGGTGGATATGGACAGGTTCTCCAGTGCTCTTGGGCTCTTCACCATCCTAGAGAGCATCGCCCACCTCATTGGGCCCCCCCTCACAGGTGAGAGAGGCTATGAAAGCTGTGCTTTGGGGGAAAGGTGGTGGTTTGGAAACTGGTGACAAGTGTTTGGGAGCATCAAGAAGAGGAATTAGGAGTTTCCAGACCCATGGTGTAGATGAGTTATGCAAAGGGAGCAGTGTAAAAGGTAGGGTTGGAAAGGAATCATCAGCCTCTTCTGACAGCTGGAAAGTAATTTCTGCAGCTGCATGAAGAGCAAAGTGAAAAAATTACTCACTTGGTAAGTGATTTGATACATATGAGAGCAATGACAGCTTTTTTCCAGTGGCAAGAAGCTGACAGGAATTACTATGAACTTTTTCACCATTTTTCCAGTTTTATCCATGAAGTCTAAAGGAATTGTAAACATCCCATTAAACAAATTATTTGTTTTCAAAACTATTACCAGTCCTGCATTATTCAAAAGCCCCATAGTAAAAGCTTCTGTTTAATCTTCTTTCCAGAAGATTAAAGAACTTGAAAGTTCTGGAGCGTATTATTTTTTCTCTGGAGACAAGAAGGGAGCTAGTTATGACTCTCAGTCCAATCAATTATTCACAGTTCACTCCAAATGCCACTAAGTGACCTATCCAAGACACACCTGCTCCTGCAGCACAGCAGTAAATTCAAAAGACTAACAAACAATAACTGTCCACCTGAGCATGTCAACCTCAGTTCAGGCTTTAGTTCTTTTCTCCAGACAATGAATTGTGGCTATTCAGCAGGAAAATTATATCTGGTCCAATAATGTGATGATAACATGCAGTGTATTTCATGGTACTCTCTGGTATTAGCATGTCAGTCACTTTTCTCTAAGAGCAAAAAAGGTTCCTTCTTAGTCATCTCTGACAGGAGCAGCAGATGGGCAAAACAAAGCACAGTAAAACCAGCTCCATTTCTGTTTATAGTCCTAAAATCTGCTACATAAAAGAAACATCACCAATCTTGACTGAAAAATACAAGCAAATAAACATTATTCCAGCATTTCCACATGGATAAGCAGCCTATGGAAGGCTTTTGTGTTTGGCCTAAGTATCACTTTTCCATCTCCAACATAGTGTTAAATTACTCCCTTGATATCTCACGCTTCTAAATGGTTTATATCCAGGTCACTTAATGTTAGTCATAATCTTGCTGTTCTCTGAATTTCCTTATCCCTCATTACCCAGGATTAGAGACAAATGTTCAGTGTAGAGACCTTACTATGTAAATTTCTGAGCTATTTCTCTATCTAGTTGTTCTATTTTCTACCCTAGGATGTACTAGGGTCACTCATTTCAAAAGCCACTGAGTGGCAGTGGCACAAAGGGTCCTCTGCTGAGCAAACAAAATGAAGCAGCAGGTTGGGGAAAAAGAATAATTTCCTTTCTTTCCTGATTTCTCTGTGTATTGAGAAATACTTTCTACAGAAGTATCAAATTACAAATAACAAACCAAACAACCACTAGAATCCTGAGAAGAGAACTTAAATCATCAGAGAATGCATGTCTTTTGTACATGGCAGTTTGCTGAATGATTCAGGTTTAACATTCATGAAGATGTAAGCCTTTAGTGTGCCTCTTCTCTTTGGCTAAGCTATGACTTCTATTTCAGGTCTCCTGGTAGACATAACCAGTGATTTCCACTACGTCTTCTACAATTCCAGCTTCTTCCTGATATCAGCTGCATTATTTATGGGGCTCAGCTTCTGTGCTTTGGAAAAAAAAAACAAATTGAGAGAGGCTTCCAAAGCACATTTGGACAATCCCTCCAGGTATCAATACAGTGAAACGTCAACAGAACCAAAGGCTGAAAGACAATCCCCTCCAGCAGTTGAGTACATCACGAGCATATGAAAATAAAGGGGGGGAAAAGCAACACCATGAAGGGGTCTATACAAAGCAACACATTGCCCAACATTCACGGCAGATGAGAAAATGCAGCCTGCTTTTCACAACTGTCATCTTCCTTTTGTACTTCCACTCCACAGGACCTTGTCAGATTCCAAGACAGTGATGCAGACCATGGGCCCAGCCCAGAACCCAGCACCAGCCAAGGGGACAAAGCACAGAGATCTGAGCTCTCCTAAAGCAAGCCATGGGATAACAGCCATGGGACTCAGTGCTGGGAGACAAAAGCTGTGACAGTTCAACTGGGTTAAGCCACTACCTTAAGAAGTCACTGGAATTTCACAAGCATGTTCCAGCTGGAAGTGCTGGATAACACATATTAATGGGTAGCTCTTCACAAAGAGGTATTGCTGCCGTATCTGAATATGCAATTTTGGAGCACAGGCTTCCTGTATACATCCCATGTTGGGGGTGGCAAGACAAACACCTTCCATAGGAAGTGTGTTATTATTTTTCCACATCTCTAAATATTATACAAAAGCAGCTGTGTGGGTTGTAGAACTCCTCTGGCAAGATCAACTATTTTCTCCTATGAAGCGTACACAGGAGTTCTTCATGACAAGGACAGTTTCAAAGCCTCAAAATTCAACTCCAGAGACTCAAAAAAAACCCCAAAAAAACAACCCCCCAAGCCTTGGAGTGCCTGCTTTCTATAACTACAGATATCTCAAGTGCTGTTTAATATATCATAAAAGAGGATTGAAGTTTACATGGCTCATGTAAACTTCAGTGTTAACTGGAACCCATTTGGGGCAGAGAGGGTGACATCAGACCTAAGAATAAGAATACACATCCTTTTATAGGGCAAAATTCAAAGCAACTGTAGTTCCTCTTTGGGGAGATCAATTCAGCTCTTTAGTCTTAGACTTTTGATCTTGATTACATCAGCATTCTCATTATATTGAACCTTGTACAAACATAACTTATATTTCTTATAAGCACAAGCGGAACTTACAAAGAAACCTGTGGGGAAAGCATACTGAGATAAGCCAGTGTTGCTGACTTTCTATCCATACAGCCTCGACTGTAATTGGCTTTCTCTGCCACATTCCAAGGATTTAGGCCTGTCCCTGCAATGGCTGCAGCAGCCTCAGCATCAGTTCAAGATGCAAACTGTTCACATTCTGTATCATCCCTGATCCAACAGGCGTGGATAACAGCTCATAAAGCATGCAGATAAAGATAACACATCAGAACAATCAAAAAGATGGAAGCACAAAATGGGAGTGAAACGGAAGAAGTAACAGCTTTAAATGGAACTATACTGCCTGTCTAAGAACTGTTGTATCAAACTCAGCTGCAGTGCATATCTGGAGAACTGTCCTATCAGATTCCTAGTGACAAACCCAGTTTTCATTAGAGATCCCCAAACAAAGCAAACAAACCAATTTAAAAAAACCACTCTGGATGAAACCACTGGAAAACTGACTCCAAGATCTTCAGAGACTATGATGGCTTCACTGATGGCTTTTATACAGAAGGGCCATCACCCCTTCCTGCTCTCACAGCTCAGTATCTTCTCCAATACTGCCTTGGGATTACGGACCCAGAGGGATTTGCATTTTCTGATCAAACCTATACTTAAATAAGATGATTAGTGGGAGATATACATATCTAATCTCTCATCACATGTATTTATTAACTTATGTAATGCTTACATGGACCATAACTATGAAGTAAACAGGGACTGGTGCTTCTCAGCTTACCAAAACAGACTGCTGTACATTCCTAGGAAAATGAGGAGGCTTTGTCTCTCACAACAAAGCAATAAAAAGGGATTCAGTCCCAAATCTCTTCTAGCCATTGCAAATAAACAGCTAAGCAGCTGAACAGATTGCCACTTTCTCTGTGTGTAATTCTTAAATTTTAAATTCTGTTCCTCTTTCTAGATTCTCTTTGTTTTCTTATGGAAATATGAGGCCCCAGATCCCACAGCTACAAATGTCCTGGGCAAAACAGGCAAGACATGGTGTAAGCTACAATCCACCAAAAACAAAGGTGAGGTGAAGGAGCAATGGAAGGCATCTCCTGCATGGAGCCAATTGATTCACCTGTAATGTTTTGCCCTGGCTGCTACATCAGGAAAGAAATGTAAACAGGGCAAAACCAAAAAATCTTCACCAACTGAAGCTGACACAGAGATCAGCTCCTCCTACACCAAGGCACAGATACCTGTTTTGATAATTTCTTGACTGTGCACAGCAGTGCAAGATAATTCAGGATGGAAGGCAAGGAGTGTGCTTTTCAGAAATGCTTTTTAGACTCCCAGACACATCACTGGTGTCACTGGGACTTATTTGCAGGCACAGAGAGAGGTTTCTGGGAAGAAAAACAACCAGTTCACAAACCTGTTATTTTAACCCTATTTCTCAACTTGCTGACTGAAACCTTTCTAATAGAACTCAAGCCTGAAAACAGAGTTGTCTCCCCTGGTTACTTTTAACAGACCCTTTAAAAGTACTCCACAACCCACAGGTTTGAAGCAAATCCTCAGCAGACAAGAAAGAACGTTTTGTGCTGTATTTCCACAGGTGAATAAGATGTCTGAGTTCCCACAGCAGAGAAAAGAACCCCCCTCCTCTCCTTTCCACATTTTTTGTCTCCCATGTGTGTTTCCAACCTGAACTCCAAGCTGCCTTGAGCAGGAGCTTGGCAAAGGATAACAGGAGGGACCTGAGCATGCTACAGAATAACAAATATTCCCCCTCAGAGAGATCCTACAGGTGCAGCAACACTCAGTCCTTAGGAATCATAGGGACCAAAAGGAAAATAAAGCAATAAATGTTCCCCTCATTAGTTTAAGGTCATCCCTTTACACAAAGGCAACTGCAGCCCCACTGAAGCAGTTTCTTTAACACCTGCAGACAGTAAAATAACCCTGGCTTTAATTTGGGACAAACACTAATGACTCAGCCAGGTTACAAATCTCCGAGAAACAGCAGAGCCACAAAAATTGAACAGAATTAAATGTTCCTTGCTCCCCATGTTCCCTCTTTCCCCTCCCCAGCTCTCTTTATCATTGCAGATATTCTGACCATTGCAAAATAAGCATTTTGGCAAGAAGAACCTTTCCTCACTAAAATTAAACATTCACTGGGAAGTTCACTGAAATACTGCAAGATCATGATCCTTAAAAGCCTAAGATTCTCTGCCAGGGAAATACTTGGGAAAGTTTAATATTAATATTATTTATTTGAATTTAATAGCAGTAAAGGTTACAGCAATCTTACACACTCTAAGACACCTCTGAAGTGCAAAATCACTTAATTTAAGAGCTTGGCTTGCTGTTTGCAGACATGGCTAGTAGCTATAAGAAAAGAAACAGCTATTAGAAATTAAAATTTCCTGAATTCTGACTTTGGTGTGCTGTGGAAGTCACCAGAATAGGCCCTGGAGCTGTGACTACCCCAGCTAGACCAGCCCCTGCTCTGGGAACTGCTCTGGCAAACAGCAAGTGCTTCGAGTACTCAGACCATTAAACTATACAGCCAATATTGGGGGGTAAATGCAGTTCTTACAAACAGAAGTAATCGCATTTTTCCTTTTTAAACACGGTTTCCCCCCTTATCAGTCAATCCCAGTAGCTCTGTATGGACTGGCTCCATTTGCTCTCTCTGCTCCTGCTTTCCCACATTACTCATTCACCCTCTATTTAATGACAGATGAGGTTTTAAAGTACATCAATACTTACCACTTACAAAGGCACACATTAGAAGATTTCTTACTACACAGATTAGAAGATTTCTTACTACATTAGCAAAACATTCTAATATAGACATAGTTTGTAGCACCTTTGCTGATAATTTTCAGATAGATATACTCAAATATGCAGTTAAAACACAGGTATGTATTTAGACATTAAATACATATCAACTTCAGTTGATAATCATGCTAAGAGCTGAACTTGCTAGCACTTAGCATGGCTTAAACTTTTATACCAGGTAGAAATAAATATCTTCCTTTTCATGTTCTGTGTCTTCCCACACCATTACAATGTTAACATATTTAGCAGTAATGCATTCAGTGAAGCTCCTTTGCTCATCCTTCTATTTCGTGTAGTCATGGGCAAACATTTTAGTGCCCCCAGCTGTGTGGGTTATCAGCCCCACTCTTGTCACCGGTGCCATGTGGATCACTCCATGACTAATTTGTTTGATATGAAAATCAATTGTATTCGAGATAACACAAAAGACAACATGTTCTCACGGCCTGTTCCTTGCCTTATCCACAGGAGAACATCCATGCATGTAATTGCTTCAATAAAAGCAGTGCAAATTTCTGCAGAGTCCACTCCTACAGTTTATGATCTTTATTAACCTTTACCTTGTATATTTACACGACATGAACCACAATTGAACCCCCTCGCAACATGTAAATTGTGGTGGTTTTGCTGAGCTGTGTTAGTTCAAGACAAGGGAATTGCTCCATTTCCTGCCCAAACCATTGTACGACCCAGGTGGAATCACCTGCTGCTCTTTTAATTCACTCCTTGGCTTTGTTTCTTTTTTTCCCCAGGTAGTTTACCTCACTGCGCACATATTGTGCTGTTTTTACCTTTTCTCCCTCAACTTCATGAACAATCCCATTATTTAAACTGGAACTGATCCAGGAGCAGCACTACCACAGGGACAGCAGCACTGGGAGGGAGCAGCAAAACATACAGAGGTGAAAATTCTTTAAGTGAGTAATCAGTGGGGAAAAGTCAGCTCCTTCACAGAACAAAGCGTTTAAACACCAAAGCTTTGCCATATAATGAGACAGTCAAACACCTCGACACAGGCTCATTTTTTAATTTTCTATATTTAATACATTTTAATGTAATAATTTATAAAATATATAATTATATATAACTTATTTATTTAGAGAGAGGAGGAGCAGCCACCACCCCTCCCCCTGAGAGTATTAGACCCTCCCACCGCCCACAAAATGGCGGCCGCTCCCGCCCCGCCTGAGGGGAGACGGCACCGCCTTGTCCCGCCCACAAAATGGCGGCGGGCGGGTTGTTCTTGCTGGGCGGAGGCGGCCGGTTCTTGCCCAGTCCTCGGTGCACCGGGCCCTGAGCCGATGAGCCGACACTGCCCAGGCGAACGGGCAGCCCGCTGCGGTGCCCCGCCATGGAACTGGGGCGGCTGGAGTACCTGCAGGCGCTCGTCACCGAGTTCCAGGTGACGGACAGCACAGGTAACAAACGCCGCCGCTCTCTCGCCCTCTCCGTGTGGAGCGTTTCCTCACACCGGCCCTTTTCCCTTGCAGAGGCCAAGGAGCAAGTGCTGGCGAACCTGGCCAACTTCGCCTACGATCCCAGCAACTACGAGTATCTGCGGCAGCTGCAGGTGCTGGATCTGTTCCTCGATATGCTCACCGAGGACAACGAGACCCTGGTGGAGTTCGCCATGGGTAAGGGCTGCCCCAGCCCCCTCAGGGGACACCGGCCCCGCGCTCCGTTTGCTCCTTAATCCGCCCCAAATTCACGCAGGACTCCAAAAACAAACCCACACTGTGCTGATGAAGCCTCATTTGGTGCACAGCGGAAGAGAAGTCAGAGGCAGGCAGGTCCCTCCATGTCCTTACAGAGTTTAATGAAGACACACTGTCTGCAAAGGATTTGGTGGGGTTTTTTTCCTAAGCACTACCTGATTAACATTTTACTGAAATCTCTCCTTGTAGAGAGGCAGTCATTAATACATAGATTTTGCCAGGTACATTGTACAGGTCCATGTAACCATTCTGCTGTTGGCAACTGGTCAGCTAGAATACTTACTTGACATTTTTAATAAATCATTTGAGGAACTGCCTTACTATGATTTTTCATGGTCTGAATATAAGCTAAGGGGCCAGATGCTGTGAGTAGTTCTGTGAGATGATACTAAGTGTATTTGATTTTTAAGGTTTGTGGCTGCATCTCAAAGTTTCAATTTGCAAACATTCTGTGCTTCCTGGCTACTAACTCTGTTATGTCCACTATCTGCCTTTCTGTAGCACCTGCAATAAACTGCTGGCTTGTGTCTTCCTTTAGGGGTGAGTGAGCATTCCTGGAATCATTCTGTGGAAGCAGTTATGTACAGCACTAACAGTGCCCTCTAATGATACACAGGAGGAGGAATGTGCTGCTGGAAAATCGTTGGAAAGGATCAAAAAAACATGGCCTAGGGAACTGTTATGAATTTTCCATCCATACAGAAGATCTGGATGTTAGAAATAGGATGAGCATCACCTCAGACTCTTTCCTCTTGCTGTTCCAGGTGGCCTTTGCAACCTGTGCTTGGATAAAACAAACAAAGAGTACATCCTGGAGGCCAGCGGGGTGGAGCCCATCATCAACTGCCTGTCCAGCCCCAACGAGGAGACGGTGATGTCGGCGGTGACCGCGCTGATGTTCCTGACCACGGCGCGGTCGCGGGCGCAGACCACGGCCCTGCCCGTGGTGGAGTGCATGCTCCGCTTCTCCCTCTCGGCCAACACACGCCTCAGCAACCTGGCATCCATCTTCCTGCAGGATTACTGCAGCCCCGCGCAGGTGGAGGAGGCCAGGAACCTCAGCAGGCACACGGCAGTGGGGATTCCTCTGCCCAAGGACTGAGCGGGGCTGTTGTCGCTCTCTGCTTGGCAGGTCAAGAGCAGCCTTAAAGAGGGGAGTTCATCCCACCGGTGCTGGTGTTAACAAACAGGATGGAACAGCACTAACACATGGCAGCTGGGCCAAGCACACAGCTAAGCCTGCCAGCAAATATTTAAAATAAAGCAGGTCATGGCTGCACATTGGAAAGTACTTTGCCAAGTGCAGCTCAGCTCCCAGCTTGCACAAATTACCCTTCCCAGCAATGAGGGGTGTTCTGCTTGGGTTATTGGGCAAAATTAGATCCACTCCAGTTCCTGGCTAGTTGTGCTGTACCTCTCCCCTTCAGTGTCTTTGACAAATGTCGTTAAGTGTTGACTCAAGTCACTGAAATGTCACAGAAATTTATTCCTCCTGCAGAGGAGGGAGTTTCCCTGCCCTGGCAGTTCACAATCTCTCCATCCCTGTGGCACTAGTTATGCCATCCTCTAATCATGGCACAGGCAGCCAGCTAGGGAATCACTCCATAGGGCAGGCTGTAGCTACCCTATAAATGAAGAAGTGGTAAGTTTGTCTTTCATTACCACTGGTGAGAAAGGTAAAAAAAAAAAAAAAAAAGTGGCTCATGGCAGTCTGGCTCATGAGGACAGCTGTCTTGTAAAAGCTTCTGTTAATAAAACATTAACTTAAATGCTGTGTAATCAGTTCTGTGTGAGCTCATGAATATTTTTACCTGCACTTGCAGCCTTTGCCCACTCTTATTCAAGCACACGGGCCAAGAAATTGAAGCCAGCCTAGTCTCTTTTCATTATCAACCATGAGGCAAGAGAAAACCCAATAGCCAGGGTGGCTAAATACCTAAAATTTAAAAGGTTTGACTGTTGAGGCCAGTGCTTCCTGACAGACACCCACACTGCATCTGCTCATGTTTGAGAGCCTTCTTCCTCTTTTTCTCTCCCCTCTGCCCCCAGACAGCACAAACCAAACAGGAGCGAGGTTAAACACACAAAAATCCAGCCACAGCTGCTTGGAGTTTATAGTTTCTCTTCTCCATCAGCAAACATCCCAAACACTACAGAGATTAACTGAGTGCAGAGCAATCTTCCAGAGACCCCGAGCACTCTGTCTGACAGGAGCAGCTCATTTCTTACTCTGGTTGATCCCTGCAGTGACAGTGCCTCCTGGGCATGGCAGGGCACGGGCTGGTTGTTCCCTGGCAGTGGGAAGAGTGCAACATCCCCTTCCTGCACTACTGCCTGCGCTTGCTCTCCAGGATGCCCTTCCAGTCATCGGCCCAGGAGCGCAGGCGGCGGCGCGGGGCCGGCAGCTGGATGTGCCGGTTGTGGCAGCAGGTGAACAGGATGTGCTCCCAGCTCGGGTTCGGTTCTGCGCCTGTGGGAAGGGGAAAAAGCTGGAATCAGCTGGGGGGTAGTTCCCCAGCCAGCAGCCAGCCATGGAAATGCTGTTCAAACCTTGGATGGTGTCCTTGTCATCAAACAGCAGGTCAGCAGCCACCATGGTCTTGTCTCGGGTCAGAATAATCCGCTCCACAAACTCAGGTCCCAAGTGTTTCTCTACCCACTTATACTGCAGAGACAAGGTAAAGCAGAAAATCCCACTGTGCTGTTTGCAGATCACTCATGTCAGACCAGCCCTAACAGAGAAATTTCTTCCCCCTGTAAACCTTCATCTGTGTCTAGGAATCCCCACGTGGAGACTGGCTGTGGCCCAGGATGCTGATTAAACCTGTTTATGTGACAGCCTTCACTCAGCACTGCCCTGGCTTTGCCCAACTGTTGAGTTTGTGTGAAGCACTGGCTGCTTGCCCAGAGCACGTGGGTTGTACCCATCTAAGTCATTCCAGTGACCAAAGTCCCCCTTCCATTCTCGTGCCACGGGCGAAAAGGACTTGTTCCAACATTACACCCTCCTCAACACAGCACTGACCTCTTTGGGATATCTCAGGTTCCAGATTTAGACTGAAGTATGTTTTGTTGGTTGGTGATTCTCCAGAGTGGAATCCCCTATGGGCCACACTACAACAGTTCCTTTGCTGTAACCTGCTGACACAGCTGGTCCCAGCTCAGCTCCAAGAGCCCAGGGCTCACATGCTCCACAGTAATTCGGCACCATGTGGCACTTGGAGATTCCCTGTCCTGAGTTATTGCTCAGTGTATGGGAAGCTATTCCTCAGACAGGGATTGAGGGAAGCCTGGCAGTTGGAGCAGCTACTGTCTTTAGAAAGGAGTAGTTCCAACTTGGGCAGTATGAAACAGCAAGACCTTGCAAAAGCAACATTAAACACAATAAAAAATAATTCTCTCCCACCTTTTCCACGACACAGTGCTCGTATTTCCGGAGAGGGCTCGTGCAAATGAAGACTTCAGTACTGAAAAGAAACAGCCTTTGTTAGGCAGGGGAAAGTGTGTTAGGTCCTGGAAAAGGGCTGCAGGGTGCAAACTGTCCTTACTCTGGCATGTGGAGCATCTCCTGCACAGCTTCCAGGGCTCCTGGAATTGGATCCAAGTCTAGGAAGAAGCCAGGTGACTCATAGACACTGGCTACCTTGGCCTGCAGGAGACAGAGAATGATGAGCAATGGCTGTGCTCTGTCACAGCACCCTCCAGTCACCCCCTGTGTAACAGCCTGGTGCTTCCCCCCAGGAGTGAATTATAAAATTTCTCACCTTTGGGTTCTAGGAAAGGTCCAGCTTGGGCACTCAAGAAGGAGAAGTCACTTTCTGGTGGCTCATAAGGAGGCAGAGCTGACCCTGGCCTGGCTTTGCTCCCACAACCAGCCCTGACCCACTGGAGTCTCTGGAGGGGTTGAGGGAGGAAGAACTCCCACCCCACCCTTCCCAGCAGGGCTCTTTCAGCTGACTCTGGTGAAAACCAAAGCTGGAGACTTCTCCTTCTCTGTCACATTTGGCTGAGATTAGCTGAGGGCTCAGGAATTCACCCAGGATGGGTGGGCAGACACAGGCACTGCCCTTTTCCTTCAGAGCAAACAGGGCACAGTGGTGACTGTGCCAATGGTCAGGCCAGCACAGCCACACCTGGGGGGAATTCTTTCAGCAGGAGGGAAGAATGAGGATGAGAACACTGGGAAAGCTCCATGTCTTTGCTGCTTCTTGATTTTCAATCACCCACTTAAAATAGTGTTGAAGGAGCCTTGGCTCCAGCCTGGATGGAGCTGTTCCCCTGAGGTCATGGGCTGGTGCAAACTCTGCTCCAAAGAGTCTGAAACTGCAGCAGGAAGTTCAGAGGTGATCCCTGTGCTTCCCCAAGAACCTTTGGTTCTGTGAGGTGACCTGTGCACCCCATGAGCCCCATCTGGGCTGGGTTTGAGGGTGCCTCACCTGGCTCAGCACTGGGCTGAGCTCTGCAATTAAAGGCTTTATCCCTTTTGTGTCTGCACCTGCTCTTGGTGTAAACCCACCTTCCATACAGGCAGCTGGGATGGCACATGAACCAGAGAGGAAATTAATGATAAACAAGTGGTGAAGGATAAAGGAGGTTAGCTCTAAAGGTAGAATATTTTTTAAGTGAGTGTAAATAGGAAAGAAACAAGATTACTGGAGGAGCAATGTTATCCCAGGCTAATGCGGCCAAAAATGATACAAAAAGGTATTTAATAGGATACAGTACAGTGGAATCTTTAACCTCTGAAAGGAAGTGCAGTATTTCCAGGGCAATTTCCAGATAGGACTGTCCTTCCAGTCCTTTTTCTTCTTAATTTACTGGTAAGACATTTTCACACCCTTTATTATTAGGAAATTTACTGGTTTGAATCCAGCTCTGGTTAGTTAATTTTAGGAATTGCTCCCTGGTGACTGTTCAGTGGCCTGTATTAAGTGAGTGTCTCACAGCAGGTCACAGCTGATGGGTTTTCCCCTTCCTTATCCCACATCCCATCATGGCAAAGGACCCACAACAGCACAAAGGGCTGAGATCCCTTCCAGGCCCAAGTTTCATCTTCAGAGAGGTTCAGCTTCCAATATATCTTTACCTTGAGACACATGAATCTTAACTTCCTTGGGGTAACACAGTGAACTTCAGAGTTGTCAAAGCAGCATTTTTCCACAAGCATTGAAGTCATACATTCCCTGGCACTGAACAGTTTGGAAAACTTAATTCTTGTTTAGTATTCTTTAAAGGCAGGCTGCAGCCTTTGCTTATAAGAGTCCAGCTCTTTAGGGTCCAGCTGAAGGTCTCCCTGCTCTGTATCAGCAGCAGCACATCAACAAAAACCCATTTCAATTAAGCAGCAGTGAGGAAGAGTCAGCAGAGGCACCCAGATCCTGAAGCTCACTCAGTTATCACCACCTACAAATGCTCATAAATCAACAGCCAGAAAGTTGGAAGCTCTGCCTGATTTCACAGGGCAGTCAGAAGAGGTTAAGGAGCTTGTCTAGGTTCAGACGTGGCAATCAAATCTGCCCGGATCTCTGTTTCCATGCAAAGCCTCCCTGATCCCAGCAACAATTCCCTGGAGCTCTTCCCAAGGAGATTGAATTACAGACTTGGGGCTCTTGTCTGAAAGCTCTTTTACCCTACAGCAAGACACCAGAAACTGGCAAGTTTCCACCACGTCACAGAAAAGTCTGGCTTTGTTGGTGAAAGAAATTTGATTTGATGACTCTTGGAACCAAAAGCCACTTCCTCTCACAAAAAAGTGACTAGAAAAAGAAAGTAAAACCATTTTCTTTCCTCATTTTTATGCCATCAATGCTGATGAACATCTCCCTTTAACTTCCATTAGTAAGATAACAATTTGGATACAAAACTGGAGGGACTGTATCTGCCCTTATGCTTTCCCATTTGCAGGACTTAAAAATAATTCTGGAAATTTTTACCACTGCTGGGGCTGTTGAATCCTTTTCTTGAAACTGCCTGGGGCCAGGAAACACAGGGATAAATCCCCACCAACAAAATGGCCACACACAGGAGGGCAGGTAGGCAAGTGCAGTGAAAAAATCTTCACCAAAATAAAATGGATTAGAAGTCCTTCTAAATAAAATGGATTTACAGTGTGAAAATAACTATCAACTTGTAATCAAAGCAGAAACAAAAATGAAGTAATGGCTCAAGTTTCAAGGGGCAGCTGCTCAGCACCAACTAAGCATGAACACCACTCAGGAAAAGGTGATGCATAAATCATCTCCATAGCACTTCCCAGGCCCTGGCATAAGAATATCAGAATATCCCCCACCCTGGAAGTTTATGGGCAGAGACAGCCCAACACCTGCCACACAGCCTGGTGTCCATCTGACCCCCTGGTGTCCATCTGACCCCCTGGTGTCCAGCTGATCCCCTCCTTTCAGTAATGACAAAGTGCAGCCTCAGTTTCCCTGCTTGGAGACACGGCCCCACAAACTGCCCTGTGTGGGCAGCTGGTTCCTGCCAAAGCTTTCCCTGCAGCTGGAGCCAACGAGAGACTTTCCACAGGGATTCTCCTGTCCCACAGACACTCTGTGGAGCCACAGC
This sequence comes from Sterrhoptilus dennistouni, assembly GCA_013397095.1. Taxonomy (NCBI): domain Eukaryota; kingdom Metazoa; phylum Chordata; class Aves; order Passeriformes; family Zosteropidae; genus Sterrhoptilus; species Sterrhoptilus dennistouni. The sequence continues at coordinate 719,739 of VWZU01016428.1, read as the reverse complement.
AGAACAAGCTTAGGCTCTGTTTTTAAACTAATGTATGGCATTTACATAAAACCCAAAGGAGCCTCAAATCTTTATAACTTTATTGTTTTGCCAAACATACCTAAACTAGCCCAAAGCTCCAGAGATTACTGAAGGAGACAGACACACAGCACAGCTCCATAAAGCTAATTTCCTAAGGAAGTCAGGCCAGAACAGCAAGATAAGAGCTTTCTACCACTGAGGGTGTGCATGGGATCCAAACCAGTTATCTGGTTATTTTGGTGCCACACCTAAGGTCTGGGGAGGAACAGGAAGAGCACGAACCAAATTAGGGAATGAGGATTCCAGAAATAGAACAAAGGGCAATTTCCTGACGGATCATGTTGTAGACCTTCCAAGACCCCTTGCATTACATGCAGCTTTTTTTTTTTTTTCCCCACAGGATTAATTTAAGGAATACTCATTTAAACAAAAAATCATGTTTGTTTATGCAATATAATAGACAAATTAATGTCTAGTGACTATATTTACAGGTTTCTGCTTCCAGGAACTTTTGACCATCAATAGTCATCGATCAGAGCTCTGGCAGTTTGGAGCCTGTGGAAATGCTGACTGGATCCAGCACTCCTGTCCCTTACTCTGATGCAGGAGCCTTCACTTTGTTATGGAACAGGAGTGAAATGACTGTGAATTGCCATTTCTTAGCAGTAAAAAAAACCCCAGGGCCAGTACAGGATCTTAAAATGAGCAATGAACTTCTCAGAGAAAGCGTTCAGCACAGCCTGGATCAGCATTTGTTCCATTTCCTTTACAGAGTCCTCAACTGTCCTGGGGCGACCAGAAGGAAAAGTCTGGATTCACAGTATTTCTAATTTTGTGTTTCATGTAGCCTTAATTTGTGTACTGATAATCAGTGACTTCTTCCAGGAGGATAACCAGCCCTTTACAGAGGGATGTGTGTGTGGGAATTCTGCCATCAAACCAGTCACTGAACCATCTTCTTCTTTACCTACTCATGTTCTTGCTCTTGCTTTGCAGCAGAATAATAACCTACTCAAAGCTCCCTGAGCACTCTGCATGTGCTCACACAGCTCCACAGCAGGACAAGAACTATATATGTCTTATCTGGGTTTGTACAGAATGAAATCCTGTATCCATATTCTCTTTGCATGCCCTGACAAGCCGAGTGCACAGCAGGTCAGAGATCAGGAACAGCAGGAGAAAGCTGGTGGAACATCCTCTGGCCTTGCAAACTGCTGCCATTTTTACTGTTTACTAATGGCTGAATGAGTAACAGAGAGGTTTGCAAAGCAAAATTAGAAATACTGTGAATCCAGACTTCATCCTTCCTTCTGGTCACCCCAGGATAGTCGAGGACTCTGTAAGGAAATGGAACAGATGCTGATCCAGGCTGTGCTGAACGCTTTCTCTGAGAAGTTCATTGCTCATTTTAAGATCCTGTACTGGGCCTGGGGGTTTTTACTGCTAAGAAATGATAATTTCATTTCCCTCCTGTCCTATAGAGAAGTACAGGCTCCTGGCACTGGCTGATAGACAGAGTATGAATCCAGTCAGCATTTCCACAGGCTCCAAACTGCCAGAGCTCTGATCGATGACTATTGATGGTCAAAAGTGCCTCGAACGAGGAACCTGTAAATATATTGAGAAGCCATGAATTTGGTTATTATCTTACATAAACAAACACGACTTATTGTTTAAGTGAATATTCCTTAAACGAATCCCATCTAGGTATACACGGACAAAAAAAACCTGCAGGTAATTAAAGGGTTTTTAAAAAAACCCTGGTGCCAGGCTGAGCTTTGTACAGTCCAGTGATCAGGGAGAGGTTTCCCAGCGGGATGAGGGGGTGTGTTGGCCGCACTCACCGCCAGGTCCTCCCGCAGGCTGCGGTACTGCTCCCGCACAGAGAAGCCCCGGCGCTCCGCCAGCTCCACGCGCGGCTCCGCCGGGAACTGGGCGCGGAATTCCCGCAGCACCGCGCCCTCGAAGTCGGCCAGGACCCCGTCCATGTCCACCAGCACCCGCAGGGGAACGGCCGCGCTGCCCATCCCGATCCCGATCCCGGCACACGCGGCGCAGCGCCCCCGGCTCCGGCACAGGCGGAGCTCATACATATGCATGAGCTCTATGAATATGCATGAGGGGGCGGGGCGAGGCGCCTCGAGGGCAGCTCCTGGTGGGAACAGCGCTGGGCTCCAGCGGGAATGGAGCAAAAGGGCACAAAAGTCGCCCCCGCCACCCCTCGGGACCCCGCAGTGGGGGGATGCGGCTGCCAGGACCCCGCCCCGAGGAGAAAGAGCCCAGGGGAGCCTCGGCAGCCATGGAGGAGCAGTAACAAGGGCCCCTGGGCAGGGCTGGCAAAGGAAATATTAATTTAAGGGTTAGTCCCCATGCTCTGTATGCAGTCGGTGCAGGGCATGGGGCACAGCAGCTGCAGGGATGGAGGAAAGGAGGGGCATGTCAGAGCAAATCCAGTCCGGTAGGTTCAGCACCCCAGGGCAGGGCTTCTCCAGCAGGGATCTGGAAAGCCAGGGTGCTTTCAGGCACCTGTTCTTCCAGGAGAAGGATGGAAAAGGCACCAGCAGACACGGCAGCTCCATACAGATCCTCTGCTGCAGCAGAGCCCTTCCAGGGCTGCAGAGAACTTCATGGTTTTGTCTCAATTCCACCCCCTCCCTTTTTAGGGTCCCCTTTTTTTTCCTTTTTAATGAGGAAAATAAGCTTTTCTCAGTTTTCTTGAGAAAAAAAACAGTATTCTGGATAAAACAGATTATATGTATCAAGCCTTATTCCACAGTTCTCTGATCTAGAAGACAAAAATGAAGAGAGAAGTGAGATTCTCTCTTCAGGGGAAGATGGCAAATGGTGACCTCAAGCCAGGTGAAAGAACTCTCCTCTGTTAGAGCAGGGCAGGTTGGCCGAGACAAGGACAACAGAGAACAAAGCAAACCCAAACCCGTGAAATAAAACCCACACAGGAAACACTGCTTCAAAATTTCTATATTATTTACTTTTAAGCAACAATCCAGCTTTGTGAAATTACAACACACACTTTAAAGGATGAGATTTTCACCTCATGGTCAAGCACCAGCATGATCATGCACATCATTGAGTCAAGTTGTAAAAAAAAATGCCCTGTAATTCTTATTCATATGATCCACTCCACCTTTACTGAATAAAGTCTGAATCAGCCCCTTCCCAGCACTAGGCCAGGTGGCTCTGGTCATCAGCCCTCTATTTGGCACAGACCCTGTGTCATAGTAGTCCCGTATCAGGATTGTTTATAAAGGCAGCATGGTGTACATTAACCATTTAATGATTTATATGGCACAGCAGGGCTCAAGGCATTTACCACATGCAGTCAATGAAGCCTTTTAGATCCCTACATCCCACATATGGAGGAAGGGACTGCTCTTGCTGATTGTGTGCTGGCCTGGTGAACCAGGATTCTAGACCCTTGTAAAGCTAAGGGGTTCTAAAAAAAAATCTCAGTACAAAAACCCTCTAAGCACACTTATAACCAAGCTACTCTCCTTTGAATTACATTACAATACTTCATAAAGCTTTCCCTCAAGTCTATCACTAGAAAACACTCATGTCACTTCCAGTAGATCTGGGGGAAACACAGGACAGAAGTGGAAAAAACCCTTGGATTTCAAAAAAAGATGGAGTACATAAAGTGCTTCTTTTTAATGAAAGAAATTTGAGATGTACAGTCAGGCTCAAGTTGTGCAGATCACAAGCATGGGGGGAAAAAAACAGACACAAGTTCAAAACAGTCAGGAAGGGAAAGGTTTAACCAAGCACTAGGCTGGACTTGCCACCGGGTGGATTTCTCCTGGAGGGTGCAGGTGCTGGTGCTACTGGGCTAGGAACAGGTGCAGCAGGCAGGGACTTTTCTTCACTCTGACCTGGGGCAGCTTCTACATCAGCCTCAGTGTTTTCTAGAAGAAAAGAAGCTTTTAAAGTGTTTGATGTGGATGATGAGAGCCAGATGTTTGCCTGGCTCAGATGGAAGCTCAGCTCCTGTCAGTTTTGTCCAGGGGTACAGACACACTCCAGTGCTGTCACTCACTGGCAGGCCAGACTCAGCTCTCAGAAGTGTTTCTCAGATCAAATTTGAGGCCTTACAGCTCAGTCTCAGGCCTTCAGCAAGAGCCACATTCACCCAGCTGCTATTAAGGGACATCAGCAAATTCATTATTTTTGATGGAAAGCAGCTTAAGGTTTAAGTCTTCTACATATAATCAGCCAGCACTGTGACTCTGGCATTGTCAGGTCTGAGCAGGTGCTGGGAGTCAACAGCAGCACCACCAAGAGCTCAAATGCATCCCCAGTGCAGTTTCCTCACTGGATGGAAGGAGATCTGACACACTTCTGAGGCTTCACACAGGACACACCAGGGAACAGCCATGCATGGGGAGGCTCTGATTGTACACTCCCTGGAGAGCTCCTGAGAGTTTCTTTTAAATCCTTCTGAGCAACCACAAGTGAAGACAGGGCACAGAAGGAATTCTTCACATGAAGCACTTTAGATACTGGAGCAAACAACTAATGTATCTGCACTGTTGACAATTGAGTACAGCAAGTACCTCAGCATCTCACATTTTTACAGATTAGCATGACCAGTTCTGAGCCAAAGGCCGAAATCAGCATCAAGTAGCCCCTGATATTGGGGGTGAGGATGAACCTCACCTGTTTTCAACAGATCCTGTTGTTTCCTCTCATGATAACTAATTCTGGGCTGGGAGAATTCAGAGAACTGCTGCACATTCAGCTTAAGCTCCATGATTTAGTAGACCTTGATGAAATTCCCTCCCCAGCCTTCTCTTCAAACTGAACAGGCACTATTCCAATCTCCCCTCACAGAGCAGCCACTGCACCCCTTCATCTTCCCCTTCACCCTCCCTGTCACCTCCACTACAAGCCCCTGCTGTTCATGTGTCTAGGACTCTATACAATTCAAGATATGGGGGTATTATCATTGTTTACAGAAAAAATGATATAATTTTCCATCCTCTCCTGGATGACATTCAGTATTTTGCTGGCACCTCCAAACAACTCAAAGAATTTCAAGGGGAAGGGCTTGAGGCAGATCCTGGGAACACCAGAGCACAGAGCTGAACATGAGGCTGCCATGGTTTTAGTTTTTGGGGTTTTAGCCCCCCTAGATTCATTACTTTACACTTGCTTACACAGGGATTATCCTTCCTTTATACCTGCCTGTCTCATTTAGCTGAGTCCTGGCAGTGAGATTTTACCACCATCAGCACAATTTGACTACTTGAAAGGGGTAATATCACTAACAAAATTGGAGACTTCACTGTTCATTACCTTTTCCAGGTCACAGAAGAAGGCAGTGAATAAAACCACTTCCAGCATCACCTCCCATAGCTCATTTTTCCAACCTGAAAGGTAATTACTAAGTCCTGCCCTCAGCCTCCTATTCTTCCTACCCCCAACAGCAGCTTTTCTCACATCCTGTGTCAACTCAGTTTATTTTTTTCAATGCAAAATGTTATCAGAAACACCAAAACCCCACTTGTGTCCACTGAACCCCCCCCATATCCATGCTTACAATAATCTCAAAGAACTCCAGCATCTGAGCACAGCCCCCATGGAATCAGGAATAATCCCCACTCCAGATTCCCTGCTGTGCTCCCTAACCCAGCAGAGCTCAAACAAACAGTTACCCCACACTTTAAGCCTGAAGCTGCTGTAGCTGCTGACTCAGCAAGTGCTGAATGTCCCTGCCTGGGGACAGTCCCACCACTGTGCAGGATCCAGGCTCCACCTTCCTGTGGGTCATCTACAGTCAGGCACTGCTGACACTCAATCAGGCACTGTCTAATTCTCCTTAGCTGCTCACATTCACTCGGCTCACACTGCCCCTGAATCACAAAAGGGACAAGAATTACCAGGACAGGAGGCTTTGGGGGAAGTTTCTGTAGCTCCTTGTGTAGCTGCTACACATTAGCCCTTCCCACATAATCAAAGGAAGTTTGCCAACCTGATGAGTGAAGTGGTAAAACCAACAGATTCAGAGAAAATATTAAAGCTCTTCCCTCCTCAGAAAGGGTCTAATCCCTGAACCAGCTCCCTGCTGAGTGCACTGCAAGCCACTGGGAACTCTGATGCCCAGAAAGGAACTACAGCTCCCAAAGAGGAAACAAGAGCCCTGCTGCATTTTGTTTTTTACCCTAGACAAGCTTGATTAATAAATATATACATCCCACCTGACACATACTTGGGGTTTTATAATCAGTTACATACAGAAAATAATTTCTACATTCAAAAGAATAAACATTTTTAATGACAGAAACCTATTAAGAATCTGGTTGTGCTGTGAATTTGTCAGCAGACAGCTTTTGCTTGGATGTGTGTTCATTGTTCCTTTCCAAACCCCAGAGACAGCCCTACAATGCCAGTACAAAGTCACAGGTGCCAGTACCAGGGGGATGTTCAGCAGCCCAGGTCTGTCACCCCACAGCAGGAAAATCCAGGGGAGTGACAGCCAGATCAACAAGACTGGGCTCCACTGAGCTACAACACTCAAAGCAATCAATGGTAGGGATCCCTTTAACAATCCATCAGGATGTTCAGGTATCTGCCACAGACACCATTTCCAGGAGGCATTAATTTCTGCTCCTTCCTAAGTACCATCAGTGGAAGTTTAACATTCAAACCTTTGACTGCCATTTTTATTTCATCTTGGCCACCTTGAAAGATTTTCAGTCACGGCCACAACAGGAAACAATCCCAGTTACCTTCCATAACACTTGTTTTGGAACTACCTCCCAGCATAGATTCACCTGACCCTTAGTAAGAATTTCCTTCACTGTCACTTGTCAGAAACAAACCAAAAGACAAATACAACACCTGTGAAAATGTGAACTTTTTAAAAAAGTGAAGAATACCACTTTGCACTCCAAATTTCAGGCAGCTGTCCTGATCCCAGGCAACTCTCTTTCTGTTTCCTGGCACCTCAGCCCTTCTCACCTCCCTGCTGTTTGTGGGATCTCCTCTGCCCTGTGGGGAGCTGGTTTAAACAAGCACCAGGAAAAACAGCAGAGCCCTCAGAGCAGTTTTCCTGTATTAGCAAACCACATCCTCCTACTCAATGCATAAACTCTAGATGCCTACAAGTGCTAATTAAGATCACACAGACATGGGAAAGAAATCCTAGAGCCTGTACAGTTGGATTAGAAGCAGCCTGCTAGAAAGTCAACACTTATTTTGGGCACAGATACCACTCTGAGGTAGTGGAAATGTTCTGGAAAAGCTCTCCCCCCTCCCAGGAAAGTCTTTTCAGGACATGGAGGTGCTAATGGCCTCAGGGACGTCCCACCAGTCTTAGGTGTTGAAAGTAGCACTTGGAAAGCAGCAGTCAACACACACATTCCTGTCATCAGGAAGTCAGATATTCCTGAGTGAATCTTGCAAAGGAGACATTTCCAGCCTCAGAGCTAGAAAAAGCACTTGAAGGGGAAATGCCTGTTTACAGGAGATTTGCAGTATGCAGATGAACTTCCTTGGCAAAAATCAGCATTTAAAAAGCAACAGGAAGTCAAGAGCTGGTTAATGCAAACACTTGCAAGGGCAGTAGCTGGGTTTGATTCTTTCTGCGAATGTGGAGTTTGCTGTATGGGGAAGAAGGAAACTGCTAAACTAAAACCATTTCTGTTGACTGTCCTATTTAACTAGAAGCAACTTTAGCAGCAGCGTGGCCTTTCAATCACCTGAACTCTCTACAAGAGTCTCCATCTTACCTTCTGGTACTTAGACAAATCCTGACACCAACAGCTGCTGGCAAAACAAACCAACAGGACTGTTCTCCTCTATACCCTGATGAACAACAGTACCATTTTCCTCCATGCCCAAACTCCACTGAAGCAGTTGGTCACTTTGATGATTTGGTGGGTTCCAAGGACAAACCCAGGCTGCCTCTCTCCTATCAAATGACCATTTATAGATCCCACATCCCCTTCTACTGCAAAGCCACCTGCAACGGGCTTTTACTAGAGGAGTCCAAGGAAGTTACTCACCAAAAATGTCACCACCAACATCTCCTCCCTAGAAAAGAGAGAGGAACATGTTACATTCCATGTTTCACAAAGCATTTTCCTATTCCATGGAGTGGATACTCCTCCATGGTGACTGGGCATCACATTCTGAGCCACAGGCTCAGGGAGGCACTTTTAGTGCAGCAATAGGCTCTGAGGGACAGAACCCAGAGTGGCACAGTGGGTTCTGCACTCATAATTCTGCAGATTGAAATCATGGCTTGAAAGCACTGTTTCTTACAGATTGACTTATAATTTAGCCAGTTCTTTATTTGTCTAACACACTTCTAAAAGTTGGAACAGATACTGGAGTAATCCTGATGACAAGTGGCACATTTGTTATTCCCACAGTGAGGGACAGAGGTGGGTAAGAACACTTTATTCTACAGAGCATCCCACATCAAGCAGCACTGACAGGATCCAGAATATTCCCACTGCCCAGCAGGAAGGGCAAAAAAATTACACTGACAGCAACAAGCAAGAGTTGAGTGTCCTCTGCTTTCTACTGAGCAATTCTTTGCAACACCAAACTTTTATCTGCTGGCAAGGCCAAGACCATTTGTTCTGTCCAAGGTATTTGACTTCATTTGTGAAACAGAAATCAGCTTTTTTTTTTTTTTCCTGATGAAGTTTCCTTCACTACATAAACAGTTCTTTACACGCTGAATGTGTTCACAGGCTGCAGCTTGACATAAAGAAAGGGATCTTGGCAGCAGCCAAGGCTCCTCAATGGCATCAGGTTTATCAACTTTCATAGATTTAACATTGCTAATTACACAGCGAAACTGCAGAAAATAGGATTTTAAAAAAGCACAGAATCAGACACAATTGTATCACCTTAAGCCTTAGGCTGTTTGTAGCTGAACTACTGAAAAAAAGTGAAGTGTTCCACATGGGAAGAATCTGTTGCAAAGCTGAGAACCACAGTATTTAAAACAATTAAGTAGAAAGAATTAGACTAAACTGTTAAATTTATAGCTGAAAATATACCACAGAAAACAAATTCACTTATATTTGCTAAATTGAAACATGATATTCTTTGTAACAAAGAACAGTTCTGTGACTCAAAGCTACAATTAACAACAAAAATGGATTGTGGTGGTTGATGCCAATTACCAAAATAAAACCTAAGATAAAAGGTGTCTGCTACAATGTTTGAGATAATTATTTACCTACCTAGCTCTTTTCAGAAAACCAAAGGCTGGAGAGTTTTAAACAAGACTTCTTTTTTCCATTTCGTTTATGCAAATACAGGCTATCCTACATTTCTAGGGATCTAAGTTCAGACAAATTATTGGTTTTTTACTGAATTTACTGCATTTCAAAAGAACCCTGTTTTCCACATTAAATGTAATTACACATTAACAATTTTTACTGTACAAATCATGCTCCATACTGCTACTAGGTAAAGAGATTATATAGAAAATAACACACCTGATGGTGTTATTAAAACAAAACAAACATTGATACTACTGAGGTAAGAATTTGCTGGGATGTGAAACCAAGTTCTTTGTCAGACTCACAGAGTGATTTTTTTTTTTACTACAGGCTGTAGTAACTACTGTCTCTGAGATGTTTAAGCCCACAATCACACACAGAACTGAAATTAGATTTCACATCACTTCATTACTGTCTCAGCAATGAGATGGGTTAAGAGCTCTGCAAAGTGAGCTCTTATGAAAAATCCAGCCCTTCCTTCCTCAGCATACTGGAAGAGTATCGGATGGAAAGGGAAACCTTCAGGAAAAAACAAATTTGAGAGAAAGGACTCAAATCCTACAATGCTTCCGACTGTGTGAACATCTGTGATAAATCAACCCCACACAGAGTGTCAATTGTCCATTATCAGGCTCTTTGTAGTCAAGTACTGACCTTGGGATCTACAAAGTCTCCACAGTTTGCCTCAGTTGAGTTTGTTCTTTGTGGTCCAGAGGATTCACAGCTGTCTCTGGTTTCACCTGGCTTAGCCCCTACAAGCAGAGATTGATTCTAATCAGGTTGCAAGATAAACTTAATGTGAAAGCAGATCATGAACAGTCACAGGTTTGGGTACTTAGGGAGAGGCTTTTCTTTGAAATTAGAACTTTACCATTCTAAAAAGTTCTGGTCCTTTAGATGATAACTCACAAATTATTGTCTTACAGCAGCACCCCATGCAGTGAGGGTGCCATTTAAACAGCTGGAGTTTGGGGTCCCCAGGCCACCCATACTGGCAGTGCTCTGCAGAAAGGAAAGCTTAAACCCAGCTGTGAGAACACAAGGCTAAAATTCCTCTGAATAATCAAGACCAATCAGTGCTACTCCAAATAGTTAAGATACAAGTCCACTTGTGTGACTGAACTTGGAGAAATTGCATCCAAAATACAATTCTCTGCTTGCAACATGCCCAACACTTGGATAACCCCCCTTCTGGAAGAAATTAATGAGAAATAAACAACTCTCTGCAAGCAGACATCCTTTATAGCCCCAAAGTACCAAGCAGGAAGGGAACTCTGGTTTCCACACCAGCAGCATCAGACTGAGCCATGAGCCAAAAAATGAATCAATGCCCATCAGCAGATGTGGAAACAAAGCACTACAGCCTTACCTGAAGCTTTAGCCCAGGAAGGTGGGTTCTCCTCAGGAGTTCCAAAGATGCTGGATGCCATTTTGTTCCTCCTCACAGGTTGCTCTGTGGGCTCGTCAAAGCCCAGGGAGAAGTTGGAGCCACCACCAGGAGGACGCAGCACTCTGTGGAGAGAGGACCTTTACAGCCCGTGCCAGCCCCCAGCTGCCCTCCCAGCACATCACTGCAACCAGCCAGGTGAGCTCCTGCCAGAATCCCATCCTGGCACTGTTATCTCCACTGCTCTTCAGTGGCACTTACAAAAATAAAACACTCTCACGCTCCTCTTGTGCCCTTGGTTCCATCCAGTAGCACACCAAGGGTTGCTCCCACCAGTCTGAGCCAAATAAAAAACAAAAATAACTACGCAGGCATGTCAAATTCCAGCTTTTTAAAGAGCACCATGGGAATTTAATATTAATCTTCAAACTGGCTGCAGAGTGAAGACTGAAGTTTGAATCAAAAGACAGGCTGCACCACTGATAGCTGGGGGCTGCAGCTTTTATTTAGATTTGTTTCCTCAGGAAAACACCCAAGTCTGCAGCATGCTGCTGGTCTAGAAGTAAAAGGTGAAATTAAACAGCTTGGAGTTGACTATTATTAGGAGAGACACGTGTACAAAGCTCCAGATATGTAACCCAAATCTAACAATCTGCTCTTAGACACAAAAGAAGCCTGCTCAGTGTACTTCAAGAGCTTGACTGCAGTCTGCTTTCCAACCTGCAGAATCCAACCAAAATGAACAGCTGCAGCAAAGAAAATAAAACATAAACTGCTCCTGATCTTATTTTCACAAGCAGGAGATCTTGAGTTAGCTGGAGAAGCCAGACAAAAGCCAGGAGAACAAAACTGTGAGTGAGAACTTTCAGAACTCCCAGAGAGATGTGAGGACACCAACAGAACCTGGGGCTTCTTGGGCTTTCAACACCTCACTGCTCCAAAATGAACACCAGGACAAACTAAGGATGGTGCCCACTTGCCCTTCTTAACAAATAATTTAAAAAACTAAAGTTATAACAGGAAACAGTACCCAGCTTGTTAATGCTCCAAACCTGGGAATTCAACACAAAGAGTGTGTCCACTTGTACAATTCACATCTTGGGAGAATTCCTGCCTGTTACATTCCAGCTGCAACACAAAAACGCTTCTCCAGCCTACAAAGCTCAAACACCCCAACGGCAAGGGAAATTCCTAAACGTGTGTGACATGCATATTTACTGTTACATAACCAGAAAAATACCTTTCCTAGCAAAATTCTTTTTCTAAGGATTACTAATGCTCAGCTGCTAACGGGAAGATCCCAGCTGACTGGAGAATAAGGTTTATTATGACTTGTTTTGTCTCCTTTCTGAACCAAGATGTCGTGTAATGGTCTTGAATCACTCCTTTATCTTTTATTCTCTGAGGAAATGTATAGAGGGTTTTATTTTCATAGTTATAGCTGCTGCAGTTACTAATCTGAAGAACAGGTTCAAAGCAGGGCTTGTTCCCAAACCTTAGATCCCCTCTTTTTACCAGACCAGTGAAACCAGTACTCTCTTAAGGGCCACAACAGTTTCCACTGACAGACTTAATGACATTAACAGAAGAAGCAACTGAAAGGGGAAAATATATCCATCACTCGAACTGTTAAAAAGGAATAATCCCTTTTAGGAGCCTCAGGTAAAGGCTGACAGATTTTATTAGAAGCCTCTTACAGCCTCGAAATGTTGTAACCTGCTTTATGAAAGCCACGTTTAACACTCCAAGCAATGAAACGCTGTTAAAATTCCACCTGATACCCAGTGACGTCCACACCGAAAATCCACCCACAGCTTCGGGAAGAGCTCTGCTGAAAGGTTTGGAGACGGGCTTTGTAAAGACTTTTTTTTTTTTTCGCTTTAAAATGCACGCTGAAAAGCCAAAAGGGAACAGGAAGCATCCGCTTTGTCAGGCCAAAACCTTAGAGAAAAAAGCCACGATCGCGTGGAAAGCGAGACGATCCTCTCCTGTCGAGACTGCCGAGATCGCGGGTGCATCTCCCCC